>BQNB010085380.1:17512-28491 GCA_026074375.1 Tanacetum coccineum | reverse complement strand
AGAGATGACATTACTATCATTCTGTGGTACTTGGTGTGGTTCAGGAATGGGCTCAAGTAGCTCAGTATACTGCTCCTATTGAGTAAACATATTAAATATCTCATCATTATAGCAATTGTCATGAAGTTGTACCTCAGCTGATCCGTCTGAGTCATAGACGGAAGCTTTGTCACTCTGAGTGCCTGATGTCGATCATTTACTTCCTCAATCTCATCGAGATCAGCTGCAGCAACCATCAAATCAAACTCTTCAGCTTGTAGTTGGATTCCTGCTTCTTCCTTTTGAGCAATCAGCAACTGAGTCTGAAGATAAGCTGCATCCCTTCTCCTTGGTCTGACTGTGCAATTCCTAGCGAGATGACCCAATCCTCTGCAGTTGTAGCACCTTATCTGATTACCATTGTTCCCATTTGCATTACCCTCAGCCCGTGCTGCTACAACATTACCATTTCCATTCTGATGAGCTATACCCGGAACAACAATTACCCCATTCTGATTTCCAACATTCTGAACACCCGGATTCTGAACTGCATTCTGAACAACCTGATTCCCTACATTCTGCCCAGCATACTGTCTAAACTGATTCCCCCCATTTCCTCCAACCATCTGCATTTGATTATCTTGACCCAAATTCATACCTGGCTGAGCAATCTGCCTATTACGAGGGTTGGATGAAATTCTCTGGTTGTTGTTGGTTGGTGTAGAGTAGTTTAGTTTGAATGCCTTGGCCATTAAAGCAAGTGTCGTGTTCATTGCAGCTGTAGGGTCTGTAATGTCTTCGAGATTTGGCATAGGTTGTTGCATGTAGTTCTGATTGAATGATGGTTGTGGGATATAGTTGTTGTTGTTGGGAAGTGGTTGTTGTATGTAGGTACTAGAAGATGGTAGATCAGGGTGAAACACTGGATACTTGAAGGAATTGTTTGAATTGGCCATGAGTGCTAAAGGATCTTGTGTTTTTGCAAGTCGTTCAGCTCTTAGTTCATCTACCTCCTTTTGATTGTACTTCAAGAATTCATACAACTGAGTGTAATCTGCTGTATGCAAGTCCTTTGTTTGATGAACAATGGTAACATGCCGACTCCATTCTGGTTGTAAGTTGTTCAAGAACTTGAGATTACTAACAATCTTTTCTGGAAAGTGTTTATTTCTCTTGAAATCATTCATCAGTTTTGAGAAACGATGATAGTAAGACTCAATCGATTCCCCATCAGTGGAAGTAAAACTTTCCCACTCATTAAACAACTTAGCTTTCTTCTTTTGAATTCCAATGTCAGAACCTTTCATCATCTGCTGAACACGTAACCAGATTTCTTGAGCAGTTTCACAACTATCAACAGCAGCATAGATGTCTCTGGGAAGACCGAGGAGAATGGTTTGAATTGCTTGATCATCAGCTTCCATTTGCTTAATTTCTGCTTCCGTAAGTTCATCATCCGTTTGTTCATGAAACGTTTCAGGAACAGGAACTGTACGGGCTGGATCACCTGGTTCAGGAATCATTCGTCTGACATATGGACCATTCATAATAGAGTTGTAGATTAACTTTCCATTTGGTCTGCTCTTAGCATAACGGAGAAGACGTGATGACCATGGAACATAGTTCTCTTTGTTAAGCATAGGAGGGCGATTTTCAGAACCGGCTGCATAAATGTCTTGTTGTGTCGACATTCTCAAAGTGATGTGAAATGATAAGTATGGATCGTTTAAGTGATTGTGATTATGATTTGCTTTTGATTGAATTTGAATTGATTAAGTCCTTGTGATTGTTTGTTGTTATGGTTCAAGTTGTTTTGATTAGACAGTGAGTAATAGATTCCCAAATTCAGTCACATACCACCTGATGCGCGGATCGACCTCGCTACTTTAAGAAAAATTGGGCAGCATAACGTTTGGATATGATCTTAGAAAAAGGTCTTCAATTTCCTGTTAACTTGCTAAGATAACTCGCTACTGTCTTCTGCTAACTCGCTAATCTGGCAAAACTTGGGCAACATAACAACTCGCTAGAACTAGAGAATTTGTCTTCAAATAAACCTGTAACTCGCTAGACCTTGAAACCTGTAACTTGATAGATTTCCAAATCTTTAACTCATTGAATCTTCCAACTCTCTAACTCGCTGAGCAGATTGATGAAGATGAACTGGAAGAATTGGATCATATTTGCATGTGGCTATGTTTGACTGTCAGAGTGAAGAAATTCATTCAGAAGAACCAGGAAGGAACTTGGATTTTCAAAGAAAAATGAAATGTTTTCTCTTTGATAAGTCAAAAACTGAATGCTACATAAAACTATCACAGAATAAGGGCACTTTGCTAGGGAATGCAGATCTTGGGAAGGAATCAAGGAGAAGATCTTAATGGATGACAATGGAAGGAGCAATTGTACCACACAAATGAATCTCCATCACAGGCACAGGTGGCTCAAGATGGTCTAGGAGGCTATGACTGGAGTAATGATTTTGAAGTACAACCAGTCAACTATGCTTTAATGGTAATCTCTTCTTCAAGCTCATCAAGTTCTTCTGACAAAGAGGTACAAAACTGTTCTAAAAAATGTCTTGAATCTTTTAAAACTCTTCAAAAGAATTTTGATAGTGAAAGAGAAAAACATAGCAGAGCCAGACTAGAAATTCAGTGTTATGAGTTAGCCTTAGAATCTCTAGAATCTAGAATTCTTGTACATGAAAAGAATGAACTGGCTTGGGGTGAAATATGAGTTTCAAAACTATGAGCTTAAATGCAGAGAAATAAAAATTAACAACCTTAACCTGGAATTAGAGAAAGTTGTTAAGGAAAGAGATGAGTTAAAATTAAAGATAGAAAAATGGGTAGAATCGTCCAAGAATCTTGATGAATTACTTAACAATCAAATGAGTGCTAGAGATAAAACTGGTTTAGGATATGGCACACAATTGAATGAAATAAGTAGCAATTCTGAAACTGATAGTGAGATTAGTTTGAGTGTTTTTGATGTCAGATCAAGTGATGAAGAGAACACATCAGTAAATGATAGGTTCTTTAAAGCAGGTGGGTTTATTGCTGTTCCCCCTCCTATAACAGGGAACTTCCTAACCCCAAGAGCTGACATAAGATGAATATGCCATTAGGAAGAAAATAATTAAGTCAAAAACAACTAATCTTAATACTAAAACAAGTGAGACTGTAGGTAAAACAAATGAAGCAAATACTCAAAAACCTAAGATAGTCTATGAATCAGTTAATAGAAATAAAGTTATCATTGAGGATTGGAACTTAGATGATGAGGATGATGTGTCTAAAGTGAAAACAGTTAGTCCTATTAAGACTAATGAGACTCAAACAGTTAAAACTAGAGTTGATAAAATTGGTCAAACTTCTCAGAAACAAGGAATTGGATTTAAGAAAATAAAAGCCTGCTTTGTCTATAAAAGTACTGACCATTTGATCAAAGATTGTAATTTTCATGACAAATAGAGTCAAGAACCTAAGCTAAAAATTGTGGTCAATACTGGTCCAAGGGTGGACAAACCAGTATGGGATAATACTAAAAGGGTTAATCATCAAAAAATTTCAAAATACCCTCATTTAAGAAAGAATTTTATCCCATCAGGAGTACTAACAAGAACAGGTTTGATTACTTCTGTTAAACAAAATGAGAAAAGGGCAGTTCACACAGTTAGTACTGCTAGGCCTGTTAGTACTGTTAGACCATTTGCCCCAAAAATAGCATAAACTGGTGGTGCTATTAGACCAATTTACCTAAGAATGGACAATGTAAGACCAAGAGGCTCATATTCACCTATCAAGAGGTCTTACTACACAAAACCAGCTTTTAGACCTAAAGACTTAAAACAAGATGTTAAAACTTTTAGGGTTCAAAATATGACTACTGCTGGGCAAAGCATAGTTAAAAACTGGGTAAAGGTAAAATGGATACTAAGACCTTAAAAAGGTCAAGGGTGGGTGTTGGAGGCCTAAGGGAAATAAAACTTGGATCATGTGTCCGCAAAGACATGAGATCTTTCATGCACAAGAAAGGTTTGAGTATGTTGCACCCAAAAGGGATTCCAAGTCTGCAATGGCTTGGTGGGACCCTAAAGAAATAATTCTCGTTACTTTTATGTTAGGAATGCAATCCAAAGATCTTGTTACAGGAATCAAGCAATGGTGGATAGTGGTTGCTCTAGCATATCTGGCAACAAAGCCTATCTTTCAGACTATGAAAGAAATTGCATGGAGGCGTTTGTGGCTTTTGGAAGTGATCCCAAATGAGGTAAAAATAACTGGTAAAGGTAAAATTAGAACTACCTTAATTTGACATTGATGATGTTTATTTTGGTAGTTGAACATAAGTTTTAACCTTTTCCTTGTCTCTACAAATGTGTGACAAGAAAATAGTGTTTCTTTTTTACTGAGACGAAATGCCTTATCCTGTCGTTCCTACTTTAAGCTTCTTGATGAAAGGCAAGTTGTAACTTAGAGCTCCTAGAAAGGATGATGTTTACAGCTTGGACATGAAAGAACATGTTTCCCGCTGGAGTATAACTATTTATATGCAAATGCAATAGCAGATGAGTCTAAATTATGGCACAGGAGATTAGGTCATGTGAATTTCAAAAATATAAACAAACTTGTTAAAGGTCACCTAGTTAGAGGCTTACCTTCAAAAGTTTTTGGGAATGACCATACTTGTGTTGCCTACAAGAAGGGTAAGCAATATAAGGCCTCCTGTAAGGCCAAGTTAGAAAGAATCATCAGAAGGCCCCTAGAATTACTTCATATGGACTTATTTGGACCTGTCTTTATAGAAAGTATTAACAAGAAAAGGTACTGTTTGGTTGTGACTGATGATTTTAGCAGATTTAGTTGGGTATTTTTCTTAGCTACCAAGGATGAAACATCTGAAATCCTTTGTAAATTTATCATAGGCTTAGAAAACCAATTGAATCATAATGTTAAAATCATTAGATGTGATAATGGGGATCAAGAGTTAAGAACCCTGCAATTAATGATTATGTGCTAAGGAAAGGAACTAAAAAGGGAGTTTTAGTGCTAGAAATCCACAGCAGAATGTTGAGCATAAAGGAAAAAAGGACCTTAATTGATGCTGCTAGAAAACTATTTACAGACTCACTTTTTACCTATCCCATTTTTTTGGGGGCAGAGGTAAGTAAATACTGCCTCTATGTATAGAATAGGTATTAGTGGACCAAACCACAAAATAAGACACCTTATAACTATTAATAGGTAAATCACCTAGTATTATATTAGTTTTATGAGACCTTTTGGGTGCCCCCTTTGACCATTTTAAACACCTTAATTCCTTGGCAAATTTGATGGGAAATCATTCTGATGAAGGTTATTTGCTTGGATACTCTACCAGTAGTAAAGCCTTTAGAGTTTATAACAAAAGGACCAAAATGGTAGAAGAGAATATGCACATTGATTTTCTTGAAGATCAACCAAATGTGGCAGGAACTGGTCCTAATTGGATGTTTGATCTTGATTTTCTAACCAATACAATGAACTATATTAACTGGTATGAGAAACTCAGGTTAATATGGATGCCGGTACACAAGATTCTTATGTGCAGTCTATCAAAAAAAAGATAAAAGCCCCTACTCAAAATACAAACTGCTTCCACTACACCCTCATAAAGGACAAAGGATTCCAGTAGAAGATGTTTGCTCCAGCTGCACATGATAAACCTTCTGAAAGTTCACCTAAAGACAATGATGTACAAAGTTCAGAAATGATGTTGCTCTGACAAGGAAGGACAACATCAAAATGACAGAAGATGAAACAAGTCTTGGCATGAAGAACTTGAGAAGAAGATTGCTCAAGAAGTGATTGCCAAAAGCTTCTGGAGATGCAACAAGACAACATTTGAAGAAGAAAAGAGAATATTGCATCTCAAAAGGGCAGTCAGGCTAAACAATATTAACAAACTTAAGTATTGATAGAGTGGTATGGCTTAATTACACATACCTTTTTCCATGTTAAAACGAACTTAAAAGAAAAAAAACAGTACCAAAAAAACATTGTATTTGAATGTTTGCATTTGTATTATGCAGAAACGGATATCCTCACAAAAAGGCGAAAACCAGCAAAAAGCGACAAAACCGAAAAAAAATAAAAAAAAAAAAAGACACGGGATGGACAAAGTGTATGAAAGACGAAGCCCAAATCAAAGTCAAGACACTCCGAGAAGAAAAAGCAAAAGAAAAATAAACTTGGAGGGGTCAAAAATGCCAAACCCGTAAGTTATATTAAAGGAAACAAAGAAAAGGGCTGATATGCAAATATTGAAAAGTTCATTTATAAATAGAAAGAAAGGGGAAAAAAGGAAATGTAAAAAGAAGAAAGATGTAGAGGGCTTTTCCTTGAACGAAAAGCCAAACATTACCCTTAATCATCATCAACCTCACTCTCTGCCACAGCCCAACTTGTAAACAGACTCGATCCCGCCAATAACAAAACCAGCCAGCCCCTGTTTTTGACCTCCCATACCTCCTCCTGCAAAATCACAGCAACATCCTACCAAATCATTTCATCCACCCTACTTTTCCCCCCCAGCTTTATAAAGTCCATGTTGGCAATCCCTCTCCTTTCTCAAAGCACTTCGATGGCTGAGATTGTCTCCAAAGAAGCTCAAAATAAATCAAAGGCTGGGATTTGCTTTAGTCTCTCCTCACACAACTAGCACACTTGGTTTTATCTCTCCAAAGAAGCACAAGATGCAAGTCCAATACTTCGGCTATATATAGAGCTTCTTGTAAGCCTTTGAGGCATCAATCTTAGAATCTAGTTTTTAGTTTTTAATTTAACTTAACTTATTTTCAGTTATTACTTTCAGCTTGTAACATTTCCAAGTTTTAATATCCAAGTTTTCAGTTTTAATAAAATACTTTATAACCCCAAGTGTTAAGATTCGCATTAAGTTGTATTATGTTACAAAAACTCTCAATAATTAGCTTGTTTAAAAAACTGTTTTAACTAAAGTGAGCTTAAAGAGTTAAGTAGTTAAGAGAATATCACACCACACTCTTCAAAAATTACCTCAGCTTATGTTATGGATAAATAACCAGTCTGATGGCTTTATAACTCTCACTAGCTTGTCTATCAACTAGAGCTTGTAGATTTCATTGTTTGACCCTGTTATGAGCGGGAGTAAGTAAGTCCTCTCTTTTTTCTTTCTTTTCCTTGCTTTACTTATTTATTGCGAACTGCTAGTTTATTTAACAACTGTTTTGGTTCCTAAGTTAATAACTGCTAGACTAATTCAATACTTAATTTAAGTGCATATTATTGATTGAAATTTGCTTAATAAGTGTTTTTTAATTTGTTATTTGATAATCTTTTTTAATTAGTTTGAAATAAAAGATGAATTTTTGGAAAAGTTAAAAAAGGCTGTTTTGAACAAGCATACTAACTCTAAGTTTAGTACTGCTAAGTTCAATTATTGGAACAGTACTAACTCCACACAACAGTAACTAACTCTAAGTTAGTACTGGTAAGTTCACCTTTTTGGAACAAAATACGCACTAACTAACACTACCAGTACTAACTTAACCTTACCAGAACTAACTTATTTGGTACGTTTCGGAATCTTCATCGTAGAATGAACCTTGATTGAAAATAACGGATGTGAGCAACGTGGGTCTTCTTTAACATTTCCAAAAATTGCTTGTTTTGGACAAGATTCAGAAGACCATGCTCGATTTCAAAATTATTCGTGGTGATTTCCGGAATAACGATCGCATCCTCGTAACCCTCGGTGGGTGCTTCGAGCAATTGCGCTATAGTACGATTATCAGCCATCGTAACTATGGGAGGATTATCAAGTTTCTCAAGATTGGATGATTCAACAGAAGTTTGTTGGACTTGCTGTTGTCGACGTTTTTGGTATGTGCTTAATTACACATACCATTTTCCATTTAAAACGAACTTAAAAGAATAAAAACATACCAAAAATACATTGTATTTGTATGTTTGCATTTGTATTATGCAGGAAACGGATATCTCACAAAAAGGCGAAAAACCAAGCAAAAAGCGACAAAACCGGACACGGGATGGAAAAGTGTATGAAGACGAAGCCCAATCAAAGTCAAGTCAACTCCGAGAAGAAAAGGCAAAGAAAAAATTAACTTATGGGTCAAAAATCCAAACCCCTAAGGTTTAATTACGTGCGCGCGCAAAGACAAGGCTGATTATGCAAATTTGGAAAAGATCATTATAAAAAAGAAAGAGAAAAAGGCAATGAAAGAAGAAAAGATGTAGAGTGCTTTTCTGTACAAAAGCCAAACATTCCCTTGTCTCATCTTCAACTCTCCTCATCTGCCACAAGCCCAACTTTTGTATAAGCTCTTCCCGCCAATACCAAAACCAATCCCACACCCAGTTTTTTGCTCCCCATACCTCCCTGCAAAAACACTCAAAACATCCACCAAATCATTTCATCCACCCTACTTTCCCCCCCCCAGCTTTATAAAGTCCATGTTGGCAATCCCTCTCCATTCCCAAAGCACTTCGATGGCTGAGATTGTCTCCAAAGAAGCTCAAAAGAAATCAAAGGCTGGGATTTGCTTTAGTCTCTCCTCACACAACTAGCACACTTGGTTTTATCTCTCCAAAGAAGCACAAGATGCAAGTCCAATACTTCGGCTATATATAGAGCTTCTTGTAAGCCTTTGAGGCAATCAATCTTAGAATCTAGTTTTTAGTTTTTAATTTAACTTAGCTCATTTTCAGTTATTACTTTCAGCTTGTAACACTTTCAAGTTTTAATGCAAGTTTGAGTTTTTAAAATCACTTTATAACCCCAAGTGTTAAGTTTCTGAATTAAGTTGTTTTATGTTCAAAAACTCTCAATATTGCTTGTTTACAAACTGTTTTAACTAAGTGAGCTTAAAGAGTTAAGTAGTTAAGAGAATATCACACCACCACTCTCAAAAATTACCTCAGCTTATGTTATGGATGATAAGCCAGTTCTGGATGGGCTTATAGACTCTCACTAGCTTGTTCTATGCAAGCTAGAGCTTGTAGATTCATTGTTTGACCCTGTTTTGAGCAAGGGTGTAGTAAGTCTCTCTTTTTCTTGCTTTACTTATCTATTGCAGAACTGCTAGTTTATTTAATACAACTGTTGGTTTTAAGTTAATACTGCTAGACTAATTCATACTTATTTAAGTGCTTATTATTGATTGAAATTTGCTTATAAGTGTTTTAATTTGTTATTTGATAATCTGTTTTTAATTAGTTTGAAATAAAAATGATTTTTGGAAAAGTTAAAGGCTGTTTTGAACAAGCAGTACTAACTCTAAGTTAGTACTAAGCTTAGATTCATTTTTTAGGAACGTACTAACTCACACTAGCAGTACTAACTCTAAGTTGGTACTAGGTAGTTCACTATTTGGAACAGCATTAACTTAACATTACCAGTACTAACTCTAAGTTAGATACTGTTAGTCCATAACTGATTAGTATCAGGTTGTCAACTTAGCTTATCAGCTTATAATTTCTGCTTATTTAAGATTTCCTTAGCCTTTTAGAGTAGATTAAACCATTTTCCTTTACTGTCTTTAGGGTAAGTCTTATTTTAAGCTATTTTTTCTCTTTCAAATTATTTTTTCAATAGGTATCAGATTGTACTTTTTACTTTTTGACATTTGTTCTTTTAAGTTGCCCATTTCTATTACTAATGCTATGATTAAGGTTAGGTAACTTCTGTCTAGCTTTTTTGCTTATTTTTATTTTCTTTAAGTCATGTTAGCCTAGCAGTACTACCTAAGTATAACATACTAACTAACTTAGCCTAGCAGTAACTAACTCTAAGATCTTAAGTTAATACTGGTAGTTAATACTGGTAGTACTGCTGTTAGTACTGTTGTGTTTCTCTTGTTTAATTTAGCTTAATTGCATGCTTAATTTGCTTATTTAGATTTAGATTAGCTTATTTGTCTGTCTTAAGCTTATTAGAGCTTATTTGTGCCTTAGTGTAAAAGTTTTTAAGTGTTTTTGCCCTTTGCTAGCTTTGATTCTTGTTCTAGTTTCTTTTCCTTGTTTATCTTTGAGGTCATTTGCTCATTCAGTGTTAGTTTTAATTCCCAATCATTCCTTGTTACATTCAAACACCAATCATCAATCGTTCTTCGATAATCCATTTCTAGCCTCGTTGGGACATAACGACCCGGGAACACTCTATACTGCTTCCGGTTTCTTGATTTTGTGGGTCCTGATCCTTGTTTTATATTTATAGATGTCTATGTCTATCTATATATAATAAGGTGTAAGTTCGCGCGAACCAGCCGGCCCACTTATAGGCCTGGCGGCCCCCTAATATATTAGGGACAGCTGGGACCGCCAGCAGAGTAACGGCTCTTTTTGTCTCCTATAAATACTGGGCCACCCCATCTGAAAAACATAACCTCTTGCTACGAATTTTCTCAGATCTATTTTTCTCTCTTATTTCTTTCTTTCTCAAACACATATCTTGATCACTAACATATCTTGATCTTGTTTCAAGTGATTAATTCCCTCTTCATCCCTTCTTCTAATCAAGTGCAAGAGAAGAACAATCGTATTCATCTAGAAACGAATTGTTATCAAGTGATCTCTTTCCTCCTCCTCAAGATCACAAATCTTCATTATATTTTCTTTGTGGTGTTGTGTAAATTGGATTGTGTGTAGATCCAATAGTGTAAATTGTGTATTTGTGTGAATTGGATTGTGTGTCAATCCAAGAGTATATATCTTGTGAGTGTATAAAGACTTAGTGAAGTCTTAGATTGGTTCTAGCTAAGAGTAGGACTCGACATCTAGCTTAGTGTCGGAAAAGAAAGTAAGCGACCTATTTTCATAACTCTTTTGTACGAATTTCTCTTAGTTCTTTCTCTCTCTAAATCTCACTAAATTTCTCTAAATCTTTGATCATTCAACTTGGTTAATCTTGTTTAAATGTGATCAAATCTTTTATCATTTCCTCCTTTCCTCAAGTGC
>BQNB010085380.1:0-15395 GCA_026074375.1 Tanacetum coccineum | reverse complement strand
CCAATGTATCAATTTAAACGACTTTTTGTGTCGTTCTTATATATATCTTGTGCTGTTGATCTTGAAGTAACACGCCCCGGACCCTTATTCCGTTGCGACCCATTTTGGGGGTGTTACAGTACTAACTTGGAGTTAGTACTGCTAGCTTTAAGTTAATACTAGTTGCTTAAGGTTAGTACTGCTAGCTTTAACAAAACACAATGAAACAAGAAAAAAAGCAAATAAGCTAAAACAGATATTTAACTAACCCTAATAAGCACTCAGGCATAAGAATAAGCAACTAGATTAAACTAAAATGGCAAATGAGCTTAAGATATACAATCTGATCATCTACTAAAATTGCTGTGAAAAGGCGGTATAAGCGTAAATTAGCTTACTCCTAAAGGAATGTAAAGGAAAATGGTTTAATCTACTCTTAAAAAGCTAAGGAAATCTTAAATAAGCAGAAATAATAAGCTGATAAGCTAAAATGAACCACCAGTACTAATAGTTTTAACTACTAGTACTAACTTAGAGTTAGTACTGCTAGCTTTAAGTTAGTACTGCTAGCCTTTAAAAAGTTCCAAAAGAAAACTAGCAGTACTCAACTATGGGTTGTACTATGCTTGTTGATATTACCCCTTAAAGTTTTCAAAAATCATTTTTCTTTTTATTTTAAGCTGATTTGATCTTAATTTATTAAAAACAGATTATCAAATAACAAAATAAGGCATTTATAAGCAGACTTCAATTAAGAATAAGCACTTAAATAAGCTGAATCAATCTCACAGTTTCAACTAAGCATACTACCAGTACTAACTTGTAAAGTAACACAAAATATTTTCAAACTAACAACTAAGCACTATAAGCAATTCTACAGTAAAACCAATAAGCCTTACATTTATTGAATCAACCTTTTCAATATTTATCGGACCATAAGCCTTATTGGACTAACACATTTTCTTGTAGCTTTATCTAACATTATTGAAGCCTCTCCCTCTATCCTTGACAAATCTTTTTGGGGGATGCTTTCGTCAAGGGGGAGCTTCCATATTGATTCTCTTGAATCAATACTCACTCCTTTCTTATATATTTTTTCATTTTCATTTTTTTTCTTCGTCGCTCTTTTTGTTTCGACAAAAAGGGGGAGAAGGAAGTAAAAACTCCCATTTAGAACTTATAAATTTTGTTGTGTTTTACTTCGTAAGTTTATGTTTTGTCATCAACAAAAAGGGGGAGATTGTTAATACAAATAAACCGTAAAAACATTTATTTATATTCTTCGATCTTTCCTTGTTTTGTTAATAACAAAACATTAAACTTATAAACAACAAAATTCATAAGTTCTAAACCAAAAAGTTTCCCTAACCCATCTAGCATACTTCTCATCATAATAATCTTTTTGACACAAGCACACTTTTAACAATTCATTGGATAATTTTTTATAAAAGACCTCAAGTATTTTTTTTTGGTCTAGATCCATAGTTCTCTAATAACTAAACCTTTCCATACATCACATAAACATTTTTTTTCTTCAAAAGTTATACTTAATCACTTTAAATTAACAAACCTCATAAAAGTTTTCAAATCATAAAGTAGAACTTTCTCTTACCAAATCTAAACATGATCTTGCAAATCTACCTTTGATTCTTTAAGATCTTAAAACTCAAAATTCAGATTTGTGTTACTGTAGGCCGGTGCCATTGAGTTTGGCTGCCGGTTCCATTGGACAATGGCACCGGCAGAACCGGGCTACAGTAAAACTCTTGCCTATAAATACCAACTCATTTCACTTGTTCTTACTCACTCATTCATACATAATTCTCTCTCTATATTCAGCTAACCACTGATTCTTTACCATGGGTATTTTTTTGTAGATTTCTGATATAGAAGATGTTGTACCGACATAAGCATTTCATGATCAAGCTCATCAACCTACTTAGAGCAAAGATCCCTCCTCATACTTGAGTCAAGCTACTGATCTCAAGACCTTCTTCTCTCATTCATTAAGTATAAACAAATCTACATCATTGTTTAGTAATAATGGTGCATATTGTAAATGATGTAAAAGTTTGGTACCTAGTAGAGGGCAAACACTTTGATATATTGTGATCAATATTGTTGGGACACAATACCTAGGATATGATTATTGATGGGTGTATATGTATGTGATGAATGGTTCTTCTTATAGAACTCGGTGTTTAGCTTAGCACCAGATAAATGGGTAAGCAACATTGTGAGGCTTCTCCGCCGCTCGAAGGAGTAATGGTGATTAGTGTATTTGAACTCTCGAGTAGGTGACTCGGGGAGTGGAGTAGGGCAAGGAAGGTGTCCTTGTAGCCAAACCACTATAAATACTTTGTCACATATCCTTTATTATTTTATTCACATTACTTACTGCATCTCTAAGTATTCATAATCACATATACATTGATTTTTCATCTCTAGATCTAAAAATAAGCATATCACATTAAAAAAGAAATAATTTTAATAAGGAAAACTATTCAACCCCCCTCTTCTTGTTTTCCACAAAGATGATCTGGAGGATTCTTCAAAACAGAGGAGGAAGATAACTGAAATTGATCAAGATCCTAGCATTTCATTGGTACAACATGATGCAGAGATTCAGGGGAGGCATGAGCATGAACCAGAGTTTGATTTTGATGTTGCTAATATACCAGTTACTACTATTGGAGCAGAAATTAGTATTGTCAGCCCTGAAGTTAAAACTGCTGGTGATTCTATTGAAGATATTGCTGCTAAAACTTTATTGTACATCAAAAGGAGTGCAGCAAAGGAAAAAGATAAAAGTAAAGCAAAGATGGAAGAGTTTGAATCAGCAATGACCAAGACAAAACGGCAACAAGAATAAGAAAGACTTAGTTTTGAAGTAGCTGTGAGATTGCAAGCCAAACTTGATAAAGAAGAAAGGCAGAGGATTTCCAGAGCATAAGGTTTAATTCAAGAACTTCTTCAAAAGATATTCATACAGGCTGAAAGATCAAGAAGATGAAGTGTTTGAAAGCATCCTCTCAAAATAGAAGGTTTAATTCAAGAAACTTGATGATTTGAAGGTAAATCACAAGTTTAGGGGAGGATTGTTAGGAATTAAACTTAGTGCACTTAGTACTGCTAAGCCAAAAGTTAGTACTGCTCACAAGTTACAACTACCAGTATTAACCAGTTAGTACTGCTAGAGTAAGTTAGTACTGCCAGTACTAACTTAAGACTGTTGAAGGACTTAAGACTGTTGGTTATAGATTTACTACTGCTGGTTCAAGATTACTGCTGCTGGTGAGAAAATTAATACTGCTGAAAGAAGTTACAACTGCTAGTTAATATCAAGTTAATGCTGATTGAAAAGATTAATGCTGATTGAGAAGTTTCAACTGTTTATGAGAAAGTATTTAATACATTTGACTACATGCTTTGGAAAGTATTAAATACATAGTCATTATATTCAATACATTTGACTAAATACTTAGGAAAGTATTGTAAGCCCATTAGGACTTCTTGGTGTATAAAAAGGAGATACTAGGGCATCTAGTTTAGCATCTCATCAGCATACACATCATATAAGTTTTCCATCTTAGTTTTCTATAGAGTTAATAGCTTTAAGGTTGTAAACCCTATCACTAAGTCAGAGTGATCGTATTAATATATTGAAGCTTGTTGTTTTGATTATATCTTTGTGTCAAAACATATTTTACTGTTTCATTGAGAATACTTCTTAAGTGATATAAACTAGTTTCCGCATAGTTTCATCATTCAAATCAAAGTTTCATTCTTAGTATTTTTGGATTTATCCAAGGGTACTAAACCTTTTAAGCTAAGGAGTTAAAGATCTATTCATTGGGATCAACAAGTGGTATCAGAGCTTGTTGTGAAGCTTTGAATAAGAAGAGCATCCTACAAACTTTGCATTAATGGCATATACATCTTCAGGAAGTTCTTTCAGTTTAGATTCTGAGGTAGATTCTTGTTCTAAATCATGTGTTAAAGCTTATGCTACTCTCAAAGAACAATATAACAGTTTGTCTTCAGATTACAAAAAGTCTTAATTTAATTTAGTATCTTATAAAGTAGGTTTACAGTCTGTAGAAGATAGACTAGTACACTATAAGAAAAATGAGGCTGTTTTTGAAGAGAGCATAAATGTTTTAAAACTTGAAGTTAGACTAAGAGATAATGCCTTAAATGAATACAAAATGAATTTGGAAAAGCTTGAAGGCAGAAATGAAAGTTAAAGAAAGAAAGACAGTTAAAAAAACATTACGATAAGTTTCAAATTTTCATATAAGTCTTTAAAGAAATACTAGAAATGTCAAGTTAATTGACAAGTTTAAAAAGGGACTAGGATATGAATGATGCTTCATGCAGCTTCTCCTGTAGTAGAAGGTTTTGTGAATTTAACTGATAAGTCTGGATCAGATAAGGCATATCATGCCGTTCCCCCACCTCTATCTGGAAATTTCTTACCTGGCAAACCTGATCTAACATTTTTGGATAAAATAGTTGAAAGTGAAAATTTAGATGTTACTAATGTTATTACACCTAGTAATGAAATGACCCTTGAAAATAAGGGTATGTTCAACACAATTAAATCTAATACTGTTAGGAGAGAGTGTTGTGCCCCAATTAATGAGGAGTTGGTGTCAGATGGTAAGAAGAAAACTGTTTTTCCTACTGTTTCTAAAATAGAATTTGTTGGACCTAAACAACTAGAAAAACCAGTTAGAAAACCAGTAAAGTATGCTGAAATGTACAAGTCACAAAGGCCTAGGGGAAATCAAAGAAACTAGAATAATCAGAAGTCCCAACAGCTAGGAAGTAACTTTGTGATGTACAATAAAGCATGTTTTGTGTGTGGAAGTTTTGACCATCTAAAGGAAGATTATAGTAAAAGGATGGTAAAACCAGTATGGAACAATGCAAGGAGGGTGAATCATTAAAATTCTCCAAGAATTACTCACCCCAATCCAAAAATAAATATGGTTCCAAGAAAAATCTTAACTAGGTCTGGGCCAATTTCATTATACTGCAGACATAGTTATTCATATAATGTTGTTTGTTTGCTGTTGTTCAAGGGAAAGTTAATAACTGCTATACAAAAGGCAATGGTTAATGTTGTTAGAACGAATCAGTTTAATGCTGTTAAAGCATCAGCATGTTGGGTTTGGAGACCTGTCAAACCTAATAGTGCATCAATCACTTTGAAGAAATATGATTATGTTGATGCAAGAGAAAGATCCAAATCTGTAATGGCTTGGGTTCCCAAAAAGGTCTGATTTTCTTATGTGCAGGGCAACCCAGAGACAGAATTGGAAGATTTAGTGAGGTTAAACCGCCCTGAAGACAAAAAGGTAACAAGAGCAAGAAAGACTTGGTTATAAAGCAGCTGTGAAATTGCATGATCAATTTGATGATGAAAAGAGAGCAGGAGAAAAGTTGACTCAACAAAATGACAAGTCACAGAACAAGAAGTAAAGAAAGTGTTTGATTACATCCTCCAAGTTCAAGTATAAAGCTTGTATCCAGAAACTTGAGATTCAGAAGCTGAAACATCAAGTTTAGGGAGAGGATTGTATGGATCAAAAAGCCTTTAATGAGTCGGATTGTTGTGAGTGAGCGCTGAGGACACCGCCACGTCAACTGCCAACTCAGCTTTCTCTCTCTTAGAACACCACAGTGACCAAAACCCCAAAAACAATGTTAAGTGGTGTCACAGCGGACACAAATTTTTAAAAAAAAAACATTACATTAATAATTAAACATTTTACAAATTAAAATACGGAAATAAAAATACACGGAAGAAAAGACGGAAAAAAATTACGGAAATAAAAAACATGAACTTGACGGAATTTAAAAATACAACACAGATACGTTTTAAAACATATAGTTCGAATAGTATCCGTTGGAATAGTAGTTGTTTGATTTCAAATTTGAAAATTACATTACGGAATTGAAAATTACATTATGGAATTGAAAATTACATTACGAAATTGAAAATTACATTACGGAATTGAATAACAATAATGTTAAGCTAATGAAACCGTATCCTTACGGAAAACCTCAACCACATTTCTTTTTGTAATGTTAAGGTAATGCTTTGATGGTTTAGGAGTAAAAACTGAGACATTGGCAAGTATCATAGCAGCTCCTACTGTAATATCCTTTTCATAACTACCCACATCAAGGACTTTGTAGTGTATTGTTCCAGGTACTGTACCCGATAGATCTTTCAGAGTCACATTTAAATCTCCAAGAGCATTCGGAGAACAAGACTTCACTATTGCAACAACTTGTTCAAGTTTTCCCTTTTTAAGAAAGTTGTCGATGTCTCCCAAACATCCAGTTACAGTGCCACCAAAAGCATTCACATAGTTAGTGGCGCTAACCCACGCCCCACTGTTAAAATCAGCATCCTCACCCACATCCTCAACAACTTTCTGCATATATTCTTGTGTCGACATTAAAGCCCCATCCGGATCAAGAATAAATACATTTTCTTTAAGCAGCTTGGCTCGCTGAACAAGACCCGCAGGACCGGGTATTATCCTAACTGGGTTTGGGGTTGAGGAAGATGGTTCAACACATATGCTATTAGAGAGCTGAACAACACCCGCAGGACCGGGTATTATGGTAACTGGATTTGGGGTGTATGGAGATGGTTCAACATGTGCGCTACTAGACGAACGCAGAACAGGTGTTAAATGGAGATCAGAATCGTCTATATCAAGACTGTATTCCCATGGATCATTTTCGTTAGTGAAATTGGAATCCATCTGGATAGTTGGATAAGAAGTTGTGTGATATAATGAGGAGATGGTGGGGGTATTTATAACGAAAAACTAGCCGTTGGAATTCAAAATTTGAAAATATAATAACGGAATTTAAAATACAATACTTTATTTAAAACATTAAATTAAAACAACATTACACTAAAATAGTTTCTAGTTTATTAATCTGATGACTCGTAATCTGAATCAATTCTCATCACCCCAAATTCCATAAAGTATTCATCATCATCAGCTTGTTTTTGCCTAATCTTCTCCTCCCGTGCCTTTTCATCCATTGTTTGTTCTTCTAGTGTTTCTCTTAAGGCTTCTTCATCTAGATGTAGTTGATGTAACTCTTCCGCAGTAAGGTATACATCACCAATCTCATGTGTCTGTGATGACGAACCACCTATATGGGTTTCTGAGCGGTGGTTGTATTTTTCATGTATCCAAGCTAACTTAGCATTCATTTGTTTTTCTAGTTTTGCCGCCTTTCTGTACATAGAAAGATTTAGCTCGTAATCTTTATCAGAACCTTCTTTTAAGAAAGTGTCGATCAAAGCACGGCTCTCTTGTGGAATGTGATTACATTTCTCGTATGCTTTTTTAAGATCTTCTTTAGTTGTGCATGCATTATCAAATTGCAAGGCTAAATCCAGAATCGCTTTCTGATGAACCATATCTTCGTCAATTTGTTTTTTAACCAAAGCTTGGATTTTATCGTCGCTATGTGGTATCGAACAAGCCCTTTAAAAAAGATAATGAAAGTGTATAAAATGTATGTGTTTTGTGATTAAAAAGGTATAAAAGTGAGATTTTATAGTGAATGGGGGATTGTTTATTTTTTTTTAAATAAAAATATAAAAGAAAGAGTTAATTTTTTTAATACAAAATCTTTCTCTAATTGTAAGGTCGTGCAGAAGACCTTAACTTTGCAAAGGTTGGGGGTGACCAAGTCTTGCTTCGGTCGGCGTAGTGGGGTGACCAGGTCCCTTTTATTGCCACATGAGACGACCGACCGCAAAAGGTCATCCCATTACGTTTAGCCTTATCTTAAGCTTGATCAATTTTAGCAACTTTTCAAAAATACACACTATATTAATTTTAAAAAACACACGTTTTGTATTTAAAAAACACACATTTTGTATTTAAAAATGCACGCTTTGCATTAAGGATCGAATCATAATCATAATTTTGAAAGTATAATTATTTGTCGCTATACACCGTCGTTTTGCACGAGTATCCATCTAGTCTCTACTATATATAAAGCATTTGGGACATTATCTGTTTATAAAAGGCTTAAAATTTTCAGCCAACACACTTGCTAATTGTAGAATTGATTGTAAAATTAAAAAAAATATCCAGAATCGAACAAAAGTCTCCTAGGTGAAAGAACATATTCTAACCAGTGGACTGTAATGGACTTTTGGTCATTTATTGCACAATAAAATATATATACAACATTTGAGTGTAAACTTCTTAAGTATGAATTTCGAAAAGTAAAACTAAGGTTCAAAACAATTCGTCTCCGAACAATATTCGCTCTCGAACTCAGTGCTTTGTGCGGGTACTATACTAGTTATATTAAAAGTAGAAACTTATTTAGCTAAAAGATTGGAGACAAGATTAAATACTGTTGCGGTCATTAAGCTTGGAAGGTGGTGACCGGAACATGGTGTTCTATAGTTGAATAGCTTTGTGAGTTGAATATTTTTTATTAAGAGAAATTGCATATATATATTTTTACAAAAGTTTAAAATTGCATATATATTCAATTTAAATTTATAATTGCATATATATTCTTTTAAAAGCTTAAAAATTGAAGAAACTTGATGATTAACAAGATGAATATCAAGTTTAGGGAAGGATTGTTAGGAATTAAAGTCTTCATACTTAATACTGCCAAGACCGAGTTTGTACTGTCAAGCATAAATTAGTACTCAGTTTATAACTAACAGTATTAACTGTGTTAATACTGCCAGTACTAATTAGTGTACAGCTAGTGTAAACTTAGTAGTGCTAGAGCAAAGTTAGTACTGCGAGTACTAACTTAGTACTGCTGAAAGACTAAAGTTAATGATGATTGTGAAGATTACATGGAAAGTTAATGCTGATTGAGAAGTTTATATGTTGATTGTGAAGATTACATGGAAAGTTAATACTGATTGAGAATATTACATCTGAAGTTAATGTTGCTGCTGAAATTAATGCTGATTAGTCAAATAGAAGACTAAAGTTAATGCTGCTAGTGAATACAGTTAATGCTAATTGATGATACAAAAGGAAACAATATATTCTATATGCTACAAAGGAAACAAGATATGCTAAAGAAGGAAACAAGATCAATATTATTGATGGAGTGATGATATGCTTTAAAGAGAAGATTTAGTTTCCTTATACAGTTTCCTTTTAATTAACTTTGTAATCTTATTGGGCCGGTTGTTTTTCTTAATGGGCTAAAAAACTTTACCGACGTCGTTTCCGTATATATATAATATATACTTAGTAATTTGTAAATCATCTCTTATCGTTGAAAAGAATCGACTTGTCAGTCAGTCTCAACCCTTAATTCAAATTTACATTTAATCATGCTTCAATTTTTGGACCAGGTCGGCATCGACTTACCCTACAACCGCCATGCACACATTGTAGAGGATAAGTATCATTGTTGGCATGTTGTTTTTGATCAATATGAATGCATAGATATCTCGTGGGTGAAATGGATTATATATTAGATGAGACTATTTGGGCGGATTTTATGAGTCGGTTTATACCAGAGGTCGAATCCAATCGAGAATTAGGTTTTGTTAATCTACGTGTTCGACACCTTGATGATAAGTTTAGTTGGGTTTTTAGAAAACTTGACGTCTACCTTATCGCGGCGATCGTGGGGGGTGTTGTCCATGAATTGGGGGATTAATATTATAGTAACACGAGAAAAAGCTGATGTTTGGAAAGCGCCGAATTAACTGGGTACACTGAAAGTTATCGAGATTTGTTGGGCGACCAAAAAATAGTGGGAACGAAGTTAAGCGAAAAGGCTTTTAAGGAGGCAGCACTTGAGGTTTTTCAAAATAGGACAGATTCGTCAAAATGGAGACGTAGTTTTGGGATCACCGCTCTAATGATATCAGAGGCGGCAAGATTTGTCCCCTTTAAAGATGCGGCGAGAAGCATTTCGGTACCATTAGCAAAATTCTCAGCAAGCGCATCTTTAAAGGGGACAAATTTGACGCCTCTGAATATCATTTGAGACCGGTAATCAATTACTCCGTCTCCATCTTGGACGAATCTGTCTATTTTGAAACTCAATGCTGCTCCATTAAGAGCCTTTTCGATTAAACTTCGTTCATACTATTTTTTGGTAGCATATCAAATCTCGATAACTTTCGGTGTACCCAGTTAATTCGGTGCTTTCCAACCATCGGTTTTTTCTCGTGTTACTATAATATCGATCCCCCAATTCATGGACAACACCCCCCCACGATTGACGTGATAAGGTAGACATCAAGTTTTCTAAAAACCCAACTAAAGTTATCATCAATGTGTCGAACACGTAGACTAACAAAACCTAATTCTCGATTGGATTCGACCTCTGGTATAAACCGACTCATAAAATCCGCCCAAACAGTCTCATCTAATATATAATCAATGGTCACCACGAGATTCTTATCATTGATATTTGTCAAATTCAACGCTGCACAACGATGATACTTATCCTCTACAATGTGTGCATGGCGGTCGTAGGGTAAGTCGATGCCGACCTGGTCTAGAAATTGAAGCATGATTAAATGTAAATTTGAATTAAGGGTTGAGACTGAGCGACTGACAAGTCGATTCTTTTCAACGATAAGAGATGATTTACTAATTACTACGTATATATTTATATATATACGGAAACGACGTCGGTAAAGTTTTTTAGCCCATTAAGAAAAACAACCGGCCCAATAAGATTACAAAGTTAAATAAAAAAATTACAAAATCTACCCTCAACTTTGAGCTATTTACGACTTTTTAATATAATAAACTTTATTTATCAAATTATCAAATATGTAACACTTTGTATGTATTTGAAAGAAGATACAAGTCTGTATATGTCCAAGCTACGTGCTTTGGTCATGTTTTCGCGCTTAACATAAGCATACAGCCTTATTTCTTGAAGAGTATAAGTTACTGGGAAATAATTCATGCATCCAGTATAACATCTTCACGTAATCATTTGTAGGGATATGTATCTTCTTTAAGAGAACTTTGGAGCTGAGTTAAACTGCGTCGAGATTAATGTTGATGTGAATAAGAGAAAATGGAAGTGAGATTTTTCCCACATTGGCTGGTGAACAAACATTGACGTATATTTATAAATGATAACAATGGGAGCCCGACAAGGTGTTCAATGTCACATTTTTATCCTAATTTTAATTTTACTAGATTTGACATCTACTTTCTTTGTCTTAAAATAAATGTATAGTTTGACCTTTTAAGTTTTTTTTCCTTTTTCAACTTTGATTATATATTTTGTTTGTTATATAATACTTTGAAATACAATTAATGTCAAAGTTGAAAAGGTAAGATTTTGAAAAGTTAAACCGAACATTTATTTTGAGACGAAAGTAGTATTTTTTTTAAGAACTTTGGTGAAGAAATGTTCGAAACAACTTTTACGAATCTTATCATACCATAAGATTATCTGCAAATAGTGGCGACATATATACATTTGTCATTTATTTTTACGTATATACGAGTATACGTGGAGTAAGTGAGAGTGAAAAAAATTAGTGTTTTAAATTGTGTTTTTAGGAAGATACAAATCTGTATATGTCCAAGTTATGTGCTTTACTTATGTTTTCGCGCTTAACATCGGCGTACAACCTTATTTATCAAAGAGTATAAATTTCCGGAAAATAATTCTTAAGTCTCCTATAACGGGTCTGCACGTAATCATTTGCTTGACGGAACTTCATGGAACCATGAAGAACTAAAACAACAATAAAAACGATGTAAATGACTTTTCGACACTATTATACACATACAATATGTATCATATGAATAAGTAATATTTTGTAGGGATATGTATTTTCGTTAAGAGAACTTTGAAGCGAGTTAAACCAGGTCGAACGTGAGATTTTTCCCACATTGGCGGGTGAACAAACATTTGAGGTTTATTTATAAGTGGAACCTCAATATGGTCTTGTGAGGGGTTTATGATAAAAAACTATTTTAACAAATTTCAAATCTTTCACGTCACCTTTTTACCCTAAATTTTTGTTTATTTATACTGGATTTAACAATTGCTTTCTCTGTCTAAAAATAAGTGTATCGTTCGATTTTTTGAATTTTTTTTTCAACTTTGATCTTAATTATATATTTTGTTTGTTAGATAATACTTGATGAAAATTATACAAATGAAAATTCATTTAAAATCTTATTCATTCATATATATTACATCAATTATTATATAACAAAAAGAAAATAGTTAATGTCAAAGTCGAAGAAGTAAGACTTTGAAAAGTCAAACAGGTGATTTATTTTGGGACGAAATGTCAAAGTCTAAACAACTTTTGACGGTGTATAGTTTCGTTAATTTATATGCGCGGTTCCTTTTTATGTACATATGAGTGGAGTATTTTAGTCTAACAACATTGTAATGCATCCATTGGGAGTTATGAATGTAAAAGTTAGAGAGAGAATTGATTAAGATTAATTTGATTGGTGACAAGTCATTTTGTGAAAGTTTTTTTGTAAAACTTTTGTGAATGTAGTATTTTCCTTTATTAAGATAGTTATAGTTATTATATTTTGTTATTCATTTTCTTCACCTATTAGCTATCAACTAACATAATAACGAAAAGAAGTTGTAATATCATGCATTTCCTCCGTCTCAAAATAAGTGTCCACTTTAAATTTTCAAAGTCAAACTGGTTCAACTTTGACCTTACCTATTTTTCTGTGTGTTATATATAATACTTGATGCGAAATATATAAATGGATTGGGTTTTAAGTGTATTTTTCATTGGTATAATTTTCATCAAGTATTATATAACAAAAAAATATATATATTTAAGGTTAAAATTGAACCAGTTCAAATTGAACATTTATTTTAAAACGGATAGAGTATTAGAGGATAGAATTTGTGAATACAATTTTAGAAATTATTAATGTTGGAATTTAAAAACAAAAAAATGTCTGAACTTTTTTTGAAAAAACTAAAAAAATGTTAGTCATATTTTTTTAACTTTTGGGTAGGAACATTGTTAAATGAACTATTTCATAAAGACAACACAGGGTTGAGCATAAAAGACCGTGCATCAGACCAAACCTAACCGACAAACCGGTCTGAATCGCACTGGACTGAAGGTATTTCAATCCCGTCTTCGGCCCACCTTTTTCGCCGATTTCGGTCCTTGGTTCGGTTCGATCATATATCCGATGTTTTGGACAAATCAATTTTTGGTCCCGGTCCGTTTTTAGAACCGTGGTTAGCCCCTAATTGTTTGAATTTTATGTGAGAATTTACGTTTGAATTAAAAGATGGCCAGTGTGATCGGGTTTGGTTTTAAGTAGCGTAGCATAAATGGGTTTCTTATGTTTGTTATGTGACGACTCACGTAACCAACTTTGGGAAAGCAAATGGTTGTGTAAGATCTGTTGCTTCTCTTTTTCTGTATCTTATTCACTCTTTGTTTTTCAAAGGGTCAAGATGTTATCATTCCTTACTACACTTATGAAAAGGCCTTCCCTTTATTTTCATTTGGTAAAAAGGTTCAAATATATTATTCACCAAGCATATAACATTCACTTTACATCAATGCAACAACTTCCCGTTTTTCCCTTATTGTCTAATACAAAAATTAACATTTTTGGTGCCGTATTGAATGATAAAAGAGCATGTGGCGCGACTAATATAACAACCCATGGTAGTGTAGCACCGTGCTCTCCACCATGTTCTTTGACTAAACTTTGATGTGTCTCCATTTATTGTTTAATCCACGACTATTGGAGCATTGATTTAACACGCCTTAACATGCCTGCACAATGTATTAGTATAAAAATAAGCATGACAGAAATCAAGTGTCTAGTTTACCTTTTTGAACAGAGAAGAACAATGTTTAGGAGTCATTCAGAACATCTTCTATGTAGCATTTTCTTTAACCATTGGCCATATCAATAACCTGTAACACACAGAACCCCACTTCAAGAATGACCATTCATTTCTTAAAAATCCAAGGGCTTCTTTTATCCAAATTCAATAATTAATAGAATCAACTCAACACTCACTTGTTGAAAGATCGAACCAAGATCTTTGTTACCTTGGCTCATACATTTTTCTTAGTATGGTCTTTCAGAATCAGCTATAGATATAAAAGCAGCATAAACAAATTGATCTAATAGGAAATAATGGCTAATGGGGTGTTTGCTTTTGCGCAAAATATCTCCAGCCCATGTGCAACGCACGGGTATGCATGTCTCGTTACAAATAAAACAACTCTATAAATGGTTTAAATACGTTTTAAACTCGGTTTGAATATTATTGTTGCAACATCTTATTTTTGTTTTGAAATTAGAAAAATATAAAAGTTTAATGGTGTCTTTTCTTTGCTAACTAAAATTACTTGGACAAAAAAATAAGAAAAAAAGTTTGAAAATATCAAAAGAACATGGTTAGTAGACTTATCCCACATCGCTTGAAAAAAAAACTTGTTAAGAGAAAAGCTTCTATATAAGCAAAGCCCTCGACCTATTTTGAAACTTAGTTTAACTTTAGATGTTATTGAACATTGATAGTGTGTTCTTAAACAATATTTGTTGAGCTTATAAGTTATATAAGCTTTAGTTTGAGCATTAAAATAATTTTTATTTATTTTTACAATGTAAACAAGCTTTCGAGCTCGAGCTTGAGTTAATAAACGAGCCTATCAAGCTCGATCTTTTATACGAGCATCTTAAGCTTAAAGTTAGTTTATTGAAGGAATATAAAAAAAAGTTAAAAATCCTAAACGAGCTTCGAGCTCGAGCTCGAGCAACAAAAAAGTATTCGAGTTCTAGCTCGAGCCAAATTATAAAAGTTTATCCGAGCTCGAGCTGAGCTCGAGCCGAATAGTTAATAAATGAGCCTAGCTCGTTTAGACCAAAACTCGACTCGGCTCAGATCGTTAACACCCCTACGTGCCACACAATCTCTATAAACATATTTTTGTCCAAAGGACCATGCTTGCATATAAATGTTTTGTTTTTCTTTTGTTGTTCCAACTAATATACATAGTACTTTATTATCTTGTTCAAGCATGTGTGAATGTGATCTCTATCCTTCTCATTCGCACTTAACATTTAACCCCGTCAACCGTTTACCACATATATTGTGTCGTCACAAAAGTCTAGTCACTATATATAGGGTGTCTTTCTTGTAGTATTGTAACATGAGTACATGCGTACTATTTGAACATACTTACACACAAGACTTCAGCAGCAACTTGTGTGAGATCGTCACAGAGTCATCAACTAAAACAACAACAAAATTATATAGTTATGTGAAAATTTCAATCGTCGATCCTAAACACTCCAGCATTAAATTAAAATTTCGAGTTAATTACTTAAATCGTCCTCGTGGTTTGTCGGGTATCACGGATTTGTCCCTCAAAC
>BQNB010085379.1:0-28491 GCA_026074375.1 Tanacetum coccineum | reverse complement strand
CGTAAACTTTAATTCTTTTGGTGTCCGTTTACGCAAATTGATAATCTTTAGCTTACGCGATTTAACTATATGATAATAATTAAAAGTAAACGCGTACGAGATGAAAACTAAAAAAACATAATGAAATAATTGACGTCGTAAAATGACATGAAAATGCGAAATGTTACAATCCCATCACCATTTTTAGGGTTATTGTTGTTATGGTTGCTATTGTTAGGCCCTAGAGCGGTCCCAGCTTGTACGACTTTATCCAATAGGTAATGCAACCCCCCTTAAACTAGATAAACACCTATCGACGAAAGAGATAGTCAGACTATTCATTTCGGACCACTAGTACGAAGACTTAGGTCGCGATACATCCTAGTACTGCCCAAGTAAGTTGGATACTTACTTCAACTAGCCTCGTCCGTTATTAATCATCAAAGATTACAGATATCAGAAACTAGACTCCGTCCTCGGACACCCAGAAACTTATATCAACATATTCACGCGACTACACTATCTCCTTCGATGTTTTTAATATCCTTCCTTATAACACGGTTATATCAGTCATAAGAACTGTAATGATACTTTTGAGATACCTATTTTGATGGATTAAATATCCTGGTCAAACTTAGCCCAAAATTTGTGGTATGTGGAGAAGTGTCGAAACATCTAATTTTGCTGAATAAAGTTATCAGCGTCTTGTTTAGAACGAGTTATCAAACCTTAAGTCTTTTCTTGGTCACACAATCGGATAACACGAACTTAATCTCGGGACGAGATTTCTTTAAGGGGTAGGTACTGTAACATCCGGGAATTTTCGAAATTTTAAAGGACTATTTTAATCTTTGACTTTTCGAATCTGACTTGACCTTTTTGACTTTTGGTCGTTCATTGTCACATAAAAGCGATTACCGCGTAACCGGTAAAATTTTCGGAACATATTTTAAATAATAATTCATATTTATAATTACATCTCTCAAGGGAAAGTTATTTTTAACTTATTTGGCTCGAAAACGAAAAAGATATATGTTATTTCTAAGCTGACGTATCAAAAACGAACCACTAAATCACGTTTTCACCACTCGGACCCTAAAGCAATTTGATGTAAAACGATATTTCAGACAACTTTTTAGTTTTACCCGAGACTTGAAAACAAGCAGAAGAGGGCTAAAACAGCCTCGCAAAGTTTTGAAAACTGCACACAACGGGTACCGACACACAAAAATAATTAAATTTATTTTTAATTATCACTATTTATTTAATAAAAATATTAAATAAAATTATTTAATATTTTAATTATTTAAGCGTTGTTGATAACACGAATATCCGAGTTAAAACTCATTTTTATTTTAACCGAGACACAAAATAAATAACAGATATTTATTTTAAATGTTATAAAAATATTTATGAAATATTATTAAGTAAATACTTATTTTTATCAGAAAAATGATTTGGAAAACAATGACACAAGTTTCATATTTTGAATCATCCGTTAAGTGGCTCAAACGAGTCCCGAACCGTTATTTAACGAAAATTACACGTTTGGTCCATGTGAAACATTTACACAATAAACCCTATACTATCACACACCCTACACTTTGTATTTTAACTTTTATATATATATAAAAGTTATAATTTTTTTTATTATATAAAAAGTTATACACACATACATCTCTCCATCTCTCCCATCTTTTCCGGCCACCGTCGACCGCCGGATTCTGGCCACCTCCGGCCACCGGAAAACTTTTTTGGCCGAATCCAAAAATGCTCCTCACCACCCGATCTATCCGATACACTATCTCACTCGCCGCCACGCGCCTCCACCACCGCGAGCCCACCCACCACTGATCCACAACACCACCGCCATCATCACAGCAACAAGAAGGGTGCGTTCGGTTTTGTTATACCGCCAAGGGTGCATCCGGTTTACTGTTGACCGCACCACGAGGGTGCGTTTTGGTTATCAAGAAACACCACAAAGGTGTTTGTTTCGCTGGTCAGCCGCCGCAAAGGCGCGTCGGGTTCGGGTCAGCCCCGACGTAGGGCGCGTTGGTTTAGTTTTTCATAGATTAGGCTGCGTTTGGTTTTGTATCACCAACAAGAGGGTGCGTTTGATTAAACAAAATGATGATAATCTATTAATACAAATTTATTACGAGATTATAAATTATAAACCGGATATATATATTGGTGGTTTAAAAATGGTTAAATAAATATAATATTTATTATTTTGTTTAGTTTATACTGTATATAATAACATATATATTATATCTAGAACACGCGGGCATTTGAAACATTGAAACGCGAATAATTGCAACATATATTGATTAAGGGAAAATGTTGAGTTTTGCGAAAATGGAAAACGTTATATAAATGGGAAAGTCATGACGAAAGTTATAAAAGTTTTTTTACTTAGTAATGTTTTACTAAAGCCTCTATTATTTTAGAAACCGATAAAAGGGACTAAGTTATATTTTAAAGATATAATAATTTGTATTATACGATAACCTGGCAACGAACGAAAACTATACTTTTACAAGGAGACAATAATTTTAGCTACGATCCGTTAATAAGACAAAAGATTAATTTATAAAATATTATTTTATAAATTCCTAACTAGAAGATAACATCATGATTGTTGTAAAAGTTTTACCAACATCGTTTAACATAAGTTGTAACCTTAAAACGTACGTTTACGTTTATGCAAGAACTTTTTATTTAATTAAGTGGTGATTTTTTAAGAAAAACGGGTCATAACTAATTGGTTTAAGTTATTTACTCACACTTCGTATATCATACTGCAAAGCAATATATATTTCACCTTAATCATCGATTGTTTACTCGTTATGTAATTCCAGTACGAATTATATAATTGTTTATTTTCCATATGTAATATATACAGAATATATTACATACCTTGCGTTTACTTTTCGATTTATTTTATTTAACCAACCACCAAACTATTACAACGTGAAAATCTAAATCTTTATCAACGTGTCGCGTTGATGTTACCATTCATCGGGAAATCCAAATACATTATCCTAGGCTAGTGGGTCCTAGCCGAAGATTATTACCAAACCCACCACCCCGAAACTTCTTGATCGAGCCGCTTCGTCTTCCGTTTGTGTTGTGCATTTCTGCCAGAACTTTCTTCATCATCAATGTGAGTTTATAGCCCCCCTGTTTTTACTGGTTTTACATATATTTTTGGGGTGAGAACATGCTTGTTTACAAATGCATTTACATGGTTTGAATTTTTTTTTTTAAAACAACAAAAATTGTTTTACATACTGTTATTATATATACTCGCGGTGAGATACAAAGATTTAACTTGGTTACCTTAGGACCGTTGTTTTGGGGTGAGAAACATATGCATGGGTTTTTACAATTGGACGCAAGTGGACATTTTTACATTATGATTACGTGTTTGCCTAGGTAACAATACCCAATGAGCCCATTATCATGAACTGTTAATTATGGTATAACCAATTGGATTGGTCTCAGTAAGCGGCGAATGTTATAAAAAATAAAAACAAAAAAATTTGGAGTAGGGGGATAAGAGATCGTCCCCCAGGGAGTCGGTGACTTGCTAAGGAGATATACTATATGTAAAATTAACAGATAACCGGGAACGAACAAGCTAAAATACCCCTAAATGTCGGAATTCGGAGATGTTCCGTAGGAAATTACATATCGGAAGCAAAATGTGAAGCAATTTTAAAATTATTCTTATTTATTTTTAAAATGACACGTTTAGTGGTCGTTCTCATATCTTATGCTATTGATATATGAAGTAACGCCCTCAGATATTTAACATTCCGCTGCTACCCAGATTGGGGGTGTTACAGATTGGTATCTAGAGCCAAGGTTATAGAGAACCAGGTCAAAAGTTTTTGTCGGGACTATAACCATTTTTCAAACACTGCTTTCACAAATGGGATTTGCATGGGACATACATACATTACTTGTTTACATCGAATATACATGCTTACCTGACATACGCTGTTTTAGCATTAGTAGTTTACTAAGTGCTTGCATGGTTGATATATGTGTATATAAATTATACTACGTATATTACTATAAGACTCTTATAATTAAAAATTATAGACATAACATACCGATCTCTCTTATAAGTAATACTTATATAAGTTATTTTTACTTTTGCAGCAGTCATGTCTTCTGCATCATCTGCGGTTACCTACACTTCCGTCTTTTCCGATTCTAAGCCAGGAAGGGTCTTCTGGGGAGCCGATGAGTAGATATTTGACGGAGGTTCTCCATGAGTCATCGTGTACGGATACGATGGACTTCCCATGCAGTTGGTAGCCCCACCATCACCGGATTACCTACCAGACCCAGAGGAGCCACAGACACCGCCAGTTCCTCAGGACAAGGATAAGCGTGAGCCTATGTTCATACAGGCACATGATCCTGACTACGTGCCAGAGCCAGTGTACCCTAAGTATATACCATTGGAGGATGAGCATGTGTTCCCAGCTAGGGAGCAACCATTACCTCCTGTTGATTCACCCACTGCTGAGTCACCAGGGTATGTTGCTGAGTCGGATCCCGAAGAGGATCCAGAGGAGTATGAGGATGAGGAGACAGAGGATGGTCCGGTTGACTATCCTATGGACGGGGGAGATGATGGAGATGATGATGACGGCGATTCATCTGGGGATGACGCCGATGATGAGGACGACGAGGAGGAGGAGGAGCACTTAGCTCCGGCTGACTCTGCTATTGTTGTACCTACTGTTGAGCCTGTTTCCCCACCTGAGGGAACAGAGCCTATTATACCACCATCCTCCACTGACATTTCTACCACTAGAGCTAGGATCACTGTCCAGCTTCAGGCTTCCATATCCCTTTCACTAGAGGCAGAGGTTGAGAGACTTCTAGCCAAGACTACTCCATCACCATCACCACCTATCTCACTATCACCACCCTTTGCAGGAGAGCGCCTTGCTAGGTGCACGACCCTACCTGCACATTCATCACCACCACCTGTGCCATCACCATTACTACCATCATCTGGGTGTCCAACCAAAATCCAAACACTGAGGATAGCATCTACTTAGGCCCTTATTGATGCAGTTACTGCCGCATTACCATCACCTCCACTACCACCACTACCACCATTTCTATACATACTACCACCGGTTGACCATAGGGATGATGTTCCCAAGTCTGAGCTGCCACCTTGCAAGAGGTTGTGTTTGTCTACTCTAGACTCCAGATATGAGATCGGGGAGAGTTCTACTACTAGACCTACCGGAGGTCAAGGGGTAGATTCTGGGTTTGTCAGCACCGTAGATGCTGAAGCAAGACGGCATGGGATTAGTGAGGTTGGGTATGGTATTAGGGATACTTGGGTAGATCCGGCAGAGGCAGTTCCTGAGGTAGCACCTATGACAGTGGGAGAGGTCAATGCTAGGGTTACAGAGCTTACTGAGCTCCATGAGCGTGATACACATGACTTGTATGCTTTATTAGAGGATGCTCAGGATGGTAGGACTCGTATATCATAGTGTATCGCTATGGACTCACAGCGGGTCAATTTACTTATGGGGGATAGGATGACTCTCCAGGAGACAATATGGATTGTGGAGGAGGAGGCCTATGCTTCCCGAGAGGCTTGGGCTCACTCAATAGGATTGAGTTAGGCGACCCATCAGGAGCTTCAGACCCATCGTGATCATGTGTATGCATACGAGACCCATATCCAGGCACATCAGGCACAACTACAGCTGCAGAGTACTCTCATTCAGACACAGCACCAGGTATATGAGACTCGTTTCCAGATGCAACAGGCTGAGATGGCAGCGCTTTGAGAGTCTGACCGTAGGCGCCAGGCACAGATGGCAGAGACTCTCCGAGTGATGAGAGACATGAGACGAGAGATGAGTGACATGCAGGTCGAGTTGTTAGCACATCAAGAGCAGCAGAGGAGAGCTAGACAGCCAGGACCAGATGCTAGGATCCTAGATCACCAGGATGCTTCTGGGGATGCTGACAGTCACATCTAGCAGTTTAGGTTATTTTGTCTTGCTAGGTTATTGTACATGCATGTTAAGTATTAGTGGTTTTCCCCGCTAGCATAGCCTTAGATCTTTTGTATTGTATTTTGTGTACCAACAACTATTTCATGTAAAATTTTCCAAGTTATAAATGAAATAGATGTGTTTATGTTATATATCTCTCTTGTGTTGTTGTCTCATCTATACATTATTATATTCTATCCTGATTATAACCTCACGTTTTGTCTTTTGTGATCTAGACAAATTATGGCACCTATGACCAGACGAGGACAGAATACCCCTACTAGCAACACCAACCCAAACAACATGACTCCAGAATCCGTCCAAGCTATGATTGATCAAGCTCTTCAGCGAAACTCCACCAATGGAGACGTAAGCCACAGTTCGCACGGGGATGACCGAAGGAATGTGCAAACTGCACGCCCTTGTTTCTATGCTGACTTCATGAAATGCCAACCTTTGAACTTCAAAGGGACTGAAGGCGTAGTCGGTTTAACTCGGTGGATTGAAAAGATGAAATCAGTCTTCAATATCAGTGGTTGTCCTATTGAAAATCAGGTTAAGTTTGCCACCTGCACTCTATTAGGTGCTGCCTTGACTTGGTGGAATTGTCAGATAAGAACCTTAGGTCCTGAAGCATATTCAATGACTTGGGAGGTACTCAAGAAGAAGATGATGGACAAGTATTGTCCGCAGGGTGAAATCAAGAAACTAGAAATCGAGTTGTGGAACCTAAAGGTCAAAAGGAACGATGTTCTAGCATACACTGAACGTTTCTAAGAGCTAACCCTGATATGTACCAAGTTTGTTGCCAATGAAACTGAGAAGGTTGACAAGTACATCAATGGACTTCCTGACAACATTTATGGGAATGTCAAATCTTCCAGACCCAAGACGTTGGATGAGACTATTGAGTTGGCCAACGACTTCATGAATCAGAAACTCCGCACCTATGCGAAAAGGTAGTCTGACAACAAAAGGAAGGCTGATGATTCATCTAGAAACAACCATGGCCACCAATAACAACCCTTCAAGAGGCAGAATGTTGCCAAGGTCTACAATATGGGGACAAGTGAAAAGAAGCCGTATGGAGGAAATTTGCCCAAGTGCACCAAGTGCCATTTTCACCACAATGGCCCGTGTACTCAGAAGTGCTACAAGTGCAACAAGGTAGGGCACTTTGCCCGCAATTGCAGGAGTTCTGGCAACACAAATGTTGCTAATACTCAGAAGGGGAATGGTTATTTTGAATGTGGAGCTCTAGGACATTTCAAGAGAGATTTTCCAAAGTTGAAGAATAAGGATGGAGGAAATGGGAGTGCACAAGGCTGGGTGTATGCAGTTGGGAATGCAGAAAAGAGAAGAAATGCATCGGGAAAGCCGGACTCTAATGTCGTCACTGGTACGTTCCTCTTAAACAACCACTATGCATCTATCTTATTCGACATTGGTGCGGATAGAAGCTTTATATCCACTGCATTTAGTTCCCTAATTAACATCGCCCCAACTCTATTAGAAAATAATTATGATGTCGAACTAGCAGATGGGAAAATAGTTAGGGTAGACACTATTATACGAGGTTGTACTTTAAATTTCTTAAACCATCCGTTCAACATAGATCTAATGCCCGTAGAACTAGGAAGTTTCGACATTATAATTGGCATGGATTGGCTAAGAAAGTATCACGCCGTAATCGTGTGTGATGAGAAACTTGTTCAAATTCCCTATGGAAATGAAACTTTGATTTTTCATGGTAACAAAAGTAACAACGGGAGAGAATCTCGGTTGACCATTATCTCATGTTCAAAGGCTCAAGAGTACATGGCGAAAGGATGTCTGATCTTTTTGGCACAGATATCCGCTAAGAAAAATGAGGACAAGTCGGAAGGAAAAAAACTTGAGGACGTACCAATCGTCTGAGATTTTCCTAAAGTGTTTCCCGAGGACTTGCCGGGTCTTCCTCCGGTTCGACCAGTGGAATTTCAGATCAACTTAATTCCAGGAGCTGCACCCGTAGCTCGAGCACCGTATCGATTGGCTCCATCCGAAATGAAGGAATTGTCGAAACAACTGCAAGAACTTTCTGACAAGGGCTTCATAAGACCTAGTTCCTCACCTTAGGGAGCCCCGGTCTTGTTCGTCAAAAAGAAGGATGGGTCATTCAGGATGTGCATTGACTACCGTGAGTTAAATAAGCTGACAGTGAAGAACCGCTATCCACTCCCGAGGATCGATGATTTATTTGATCAACTCCAAGGATCCATTATTTATTCGAAGATAGATCCGATATCGGGTTATCACTAGCTTAGAGTACGAGAGCAAGACATTCCAAAGACGACATTCCAAAGATGACATTCCAAACTGAGATGGACATTACGAGTTTCAGGTTATGCCATTCGGGCTAACAAACGCACCTGCGGTACTCATGGACCTCATGAACCGAGTGTGCAAGCCTTACCTGGATAAGTTTGTAATTGTCTTCATTCATGATATACTTATTTATTCAAAGGACGAGAAGGAGCACGAAGAACACCTTAAGGCAATTTTGGAATTTCTCAAGAAGGAGAAGTTGTATGCCATGTTTTTGAAATGTGAATTTTGGATTCCGAAGGTACAATTTCTTGGTCATGTCATTGATAGCAGAGGTATACATGTGGATCCAGCCAAGATAGAATCTATCAAAGATTGGCATCTCCTAAGACACCAACGGAGATCCGCCAATTTTTAGGTCTTGCTGGGTACTATCAAAGGTTTATTGAGGGATTTTTGAAGATTGCTAAACCAATGACAAAGCTTACTCAGAAAGGAATCAAGTTTGACTGGGGTGAAAAGGAAGAAAACTCTTTTCAGTTAATAAAGCAGAAGTTGTGCAGTGTGCCAATTCTGGCTTTACCTGAAGGAAGCGAAGACTTTGTGGTCTACTGTGATGCGTCACACAAAGGTTTAGGTGTTGTATTGATGCAGAGAGATAAGGTGATTGCTTATGCTTCTCGACAACTAAAAGTTCACGAGAAGAACTACACCAATCATGATTTAGAACTTGGATCGGTGGTATTTGCTCTAAAGATATGGAGACACTATCTATATGGAACCATATGCGCCATGTTCACCGACCATAAAAGTTTACAACACATCCTCGATCAAAAGAAGCTTAACATAAGGCAACGCCGTTGGCTTGAATTTCTAAGTGATTACGATTGTGACATTCGTTATCATCCAGGGAAGGCAAACGTAGTGGCCGATGCATTAAGCCGTAAGGAATGGGTTGAGCTATTGCGGGTTCGAGCTTTAGTTATGACCATTGGCTTAGATCTTCCCAAACGAATTTCAGAAGCTCAGATCGAAGCCCAGAAACCAGAAAATCTTGTGAATGAAGATGTAGGCGGTATGATCAGAAAGGACATACCCAAGGAAAGGTTAGAACCACGCGTCGATGGAACTCTATGTTTGCACGACAGGAGTTGGTTACCTTGCTATGGAGAGTTAAGATCCGTGATCATGCACGAATCTCACAAGTCAAAATACTCTATCCATCTGGTTCTGAAAGTAATGTACCAGGACCTGAAAATCTATAAAGTATGCCGCAAAAAGAAAGCGAACATAATCCCAACGACATATGTTTAGTAAATGCTTACATGTACAAGGATCAAGGCCGAACACCAAAGGCCATCAGGACTGTTAGTACAACCATGTCAATACCCGACAGTTGGAATGTGGGATAATATCACGTATGGTTGGTGGGTGAAAAATTCTGACTCACCAAACTTCCTAAGTCATCACAAGTTTGACACATCCATGGGTGATTGTGATCGTCCTTACAAACTTGCTCACTTTCTTACCATTAATGGAGAATAACCCATTGGAACAAGTTGGGCAAGGTTGTACTTTGACCATAGAATAGTAGCAAGACATGGGACACCTGCTGTTGATAATCTATTAACGTGATGGAGATTCCCATCCAATTTCTTGAAATCAATTCAGAAAGCTTTGGGTAACAGATCATCATTATGCAGCACTGGCTACTACCATAAATTGACGTGCCCAATAGCGAGAGGCTATTCAAACTCTCATGATGCCCCCCATGCTACTTGCTTGTCGATAGAGCGAATTTTGCAAATTATGGAATAAGCATTTGCCACTAGCCGATGTTTCATATTAACAACAGTAATCACGCTAGCGATAAAGGCCGCACCTTATGGATCACTATATGGACCAGAATAAATGATCGATCACCGGTGTGTTGGGCCGAAGTTGGAGAAGCCCAACTGACTGGTTCGGAATTGATCCAAGAAACAACGGAAAAAGATCAACTGTTCTAAGCAAGGAGTTAAGAGGCCGCTAATATCCTAACGAACAGCTGACTCGATATCGGAACAAGCGAAAAGCCGATCGGATGTACAAAGTGGAAGGAATAGGGTTATGCTCAAGGTCTTACCTTGGAAAGGGGTGAACGATTCGGTAAAGCGGTGCAAAGCTGAATTCCGAGATACGTCGGACCATTTAAGTGTGTAGTGCCAAAGTTGTGGAAAGTTGCCGTACAAGCTCTGGAACACTTCCACAAGATTTGAGCAGAGTTAATCATAACTTTCCATGTGTCTAAATCTAATAGAAATGTTACAGCCGACGAACCATTAGTCATGCCGTTAGAAGGAATTCACGTTGACGATAAGCTCCAGTTTGTGGAAGAACCCGTTGAAATCATGGAACGGGAGATCAAACAATTGAAGCGAAGCCCGATACCATTGGTTAGGGTTCGCTGGAACTTTAGGAGAGGTCCTGGGTTCACCTGGGAACGTGAAGATTTGTTCAAACAGAAATACCCACAGCTTTTCACAAACCGGGCTACATCATCCACTACATGGTCTTAAGCTTTGAGGACAAAGCTCTTGTACGTGGAGACTGTACCATTTCTCATTTCAGTTCCCTCTTTTACGACACCTATTAATCGACACTATAAATTTTGGTCCGATACGTGTTTACTTTTAAATTACAACTTTTAAGCAAATCCGAAAACTAGAAATAATCATTTAATGTAAACGGTCGTCAAATAAATTAAGGTTTACATCAACCAAGTAATAAATAATTATTAAGAAGATAATTATTAACTTTGCGTATTTTATTTTTACTGGTCACGTAAAAGGGTTACGTTTCGCAATAAAATACATTTGGACCATACCAACAAAACCCCACACCCCGAAATACCTAGACTAAACTAGCACAAACCAATACCCACTTTTAAACCTTAAACACAAATTTTATATAAATATTGTGTTAATAAACTAACACAACACCAAGGCCAAATATGGGAAAAGATAAACCCACAAATAATTCGTTCCCTATGATATATAGCTAGCCTAGAAACATCTCATCATCACGATCCCTAAGTACTTGTACAACCCTCTGGTATTTAAAAACTAGACTTATGTCCTTAACTAACAATCTTACACAATGGTTAATAACCATTTGATTATCCCTTTGCCCTTGATGCCGCGGCTAAGCATGAACCAACACACAAATCATAAGATTTCAAGTATCTAAGCATATCTTGTACAAATATTGAGCAATAAAGAGTAGTACTTAGTGGTTTAGCAAGAAACCATTTAAGATTAACTAGAAAACCTCTAAACCACCTCACAAGGCTCGTTTTTAGTTAGACAAGAACCAAGGGAAGCTAACCTAGCTCATTCGCCTATATATACACACTCCATATTTTCACTAACCCCATTTTCTAAAACTCGAGCAAAGCTCTCTCAAGGATAAACCATACTCATTTACTCTCTCTTGCATTCGGGTCTCACATAACCGAACCCATACACAACCCACATTTCCTTCTAAGGACACAAGGTGCACTTAAGTTCGGCATACAAAGGTATTAAGAAAAGTAGTATAACGAGCTAATGAGATATGTATACAGACTTAAGAAGCTTCGCGTGGCGGTTATACACTGTTTGAGGTTGAAAACGATTGTGTTTATTCTACACACGCACATTTAACAGACACTAGACCCAATGTTAATCGCGACAAAGCTATTGCATGTCAATTTCCATTCGTTTGTTTTCATACTCTAGTTATTATAGTCACAAACATTGGTCGATGGTTGGACAAGTTACGTGGGCATGAGCATGCATGGCTCGACTCATTCATGTGATCCCTGCAACGCAAGAAACTGCTTAAGAGAATGAACTATATTGTGATCTAAATGCACAATAAATACACGAAAATGAAACTTATGACTAAAAACGTCGTTAAGGCTTAACATCACAAAAAAAAGCACGAATGAGAACCAAGGATGAACATGGGTTCGTTTTATAAACACATAAATTCAATACGAAAACTTTTCACTTAAACTTGACAACTTGCATTGGGAACGCAACATTAAACATAATACGAACTGAACCATAGAAAAGATCCTGGCTAATAAAATTTAACACTTCTTAACGAAAAGTAATTAAAACCCATGATATAACTGAATAGAGCCTAATGACCAAAATGGGTTCGTTTAAACCCAACTAGACCCAACATGCCAACATACCTCATGATGGGTGAGGGGATTTCACACGATTTATAAGGCTTCACGAGCTTATATCAAGAGGCCAGTGTCTGCATTATAATCACACATGGACCCTAAAATACCTTTAGAAACCAACCAGACCGCTAACGGGCTTGTTAGCCCATTAACGAGCCCAGAACGCAAGCCAATAAGCCACAACGAGCTTACATGGCTTATTGGTGGGCATATACAAGTTTAATAATCTTATTGAACCTAGACAAGTCAATGGGCCTATAGATTGCCCAATCAATCCCGTGTTGTGAACACTATACGTGTTCCAATGGTCCCAAAAGCCCAATAACGATCTATGGTCTATTGTATAAAGCACGAAATAGAAAATAGACCCAAATGTGCTTAAAAAGTCTAGAAAATTAGTTGAAATACTTAATAGAACCTTTTACAACTAAACAGGTTAAGGCTATTGGGCTAACATAGCCAATAAGCTCGAATAAGCGTCACACATAAGCACAAATAAACTCACCCTATCTTATTTTTTAGCCGAAACTAGCTTCAGTGAGCTCATATGGATTTTAAAATAGGGCCAGTTTATGCTTTTGAAATCTAATGGACCTTTAAATGCTATATTGACCTAAACGGCGCCAAAGAGATCCAAATAAGCCTAAACAAGCTTATCCGATCTAATCATAAGTCAGACCCAGCTTATCACTGGCTATTGAACTTAAAGAAACCCATTTCATTTGTTAGGTCTTAATTGGCAGTTAAAATGCGATTATTTTCCAAGTTAGATGGACTAATAAGCGTAAATTTGCAACTTAAAGGTAAAAACCTGACAAAAATATGGTATTGAATAGACTATGGGACTGTTAATTGTGTCATTCTGAAACTTTAGGGACTTGCAGAAACATTTAAGGACCTAAAGTGTAACTTTGTAAAGTTGAAGGACTATTTTGTACAAGTGAACAACTGTAAGTGTCTAAAGTGATAATACTCTAATTTCATAAACTGAAGTGGACTGTTTAATTATAAATAACAAAGGGTATTTTATAACAAAAGTGGATTTCATAAACACTAACATATCGGAGCTAATTATATTCGGAAAATATAACAAGTTAACTCTACGATTTAATAAATACTGAATATTTATTAATCAACTTTTTATACGTTATTAGTACGTGTGAAATCGTATACCTTGCCAAGAGCCATCAAGTAAATACAAATACATTAAACATGTACACCACCACACAAGTGATAACAGTATATATAAACTAGCAATTTAAGTTTAGTTTATACATTGCGAGTTACTTTAGCCAAATTGTAGACTAAAGACGCCGGTATATACTTAGGTATATTGACGGAGGATCTGTGTGAATCCTACTTGGATATATACAATCATTTTTTTAGAGGACTATTTACTAAGGAGAGGTCTAGTCATAGCCCCACGTTTTATATTCATTAAATGATTTACATCTTGGGGTGAGAACATGCTTGTTTTACAATTGACGCAAGTGTACATTTATACCATGATACGTGTTTGCCTAAGGTAAGCGGATAACCCACTGAGCCCTTTATCAGAGACTGTCAATTTGCTATATTGCGAGCGCATATGTTTTAAATAGATCATATTTGGGATTGACATCCCCGATTTGGAGTGAGTATCGCTCCTGTCCGTTTGCGGATAACAAACGTATACCATGTCGGATTCTTGGTAAAATTACGGGTTAGGAACATCATTCACGAGCAAATATTGGCAATTAGGTTTAATTTACATTCATACAGTCGAGCTTCAGTGTCATGGAGCTTGGAAAATATAATTACTTTTTTTTATGATATTGTTTGCATCTGTGTGCCTTAATCATACACATGGAAATCTTGCTGTCGCTTGACAATTTACATAACATAAACCTATGAATTCACCGAACTTTAGTATGACATTTTAAGCAATATTTTTCAGGTCAATTAAGCACGAGGTGCCAAGATACATTGGAGGGTCACTCTTTGGCGAGAGAGTCAATTACTAAAGATTTTGGGGCGTATTACATTTTGGGACATTTGTTATTAACCGAATCTTATACATATGTTTGTCGAACAATTGAAGCCATGAGTCTATGTAAGAAACAAGTATTTTGCGTAAATCCAGTTACTTTTTAAACGACACGTTTAGTGGTCGTTCATCATATCTTGTGCTTTTAAACCATGATACTAACGCCCTCGAATATTCAACATCCCTTCAGACCCGATATTTTGTTCGACAACCAAATGCTCAAAGTGATTCCAAAACCATCATTTTTATGCAAACCGATTTCCTTTCAAAAAGTCTCTTGAGAGGAACAATTTTTCAAAAACAAAGTCAGTTTCCAATACTAATGTGTCAGAGGGTTTATCAAAACCAGTCACTATACAGATTTTACACTCAAACAACAAGGCAAGCTGTAAGAAACATAAATGTGATTAAACCATGCATGTACAGATTGAACTAGTACAACACAACCTAAGTCCATCGACAGTTGCTTAACCTTAATAGGAATACTAATCCTCTGTGTGTGTCTACCTCGACATGGAGTAATTCACAAAAACACTAATGTTAGCAACCACAAGCTTAGGAGCATCTCCAAATGAAAGATTAAGTCCGTGCTAACAATAGTCAGTTTGAAGGATAAGAAAGGACTAAAGGAAGAAGACCACCTAGGATTATAGTATGTTCTAATAAAACAAAGTCTATAACTACATGTAATGACAGTTTAAAATCCAAGAACTTTGAATGTCTATATGTATGTGTTAGCTACATTGTTGAAAAGGTGTGTGTTTAATTCGAATCATGATGCTTGTATTTCTAAATTTATCAACGACGTAAATGATAGAACTAAGAAGCCTAAAGTAGTGCATATTCAGCAACATCGAGAAAACCCCAAAACTCAAGCGAACAAACTCTTGTTGCAACACCCCTAAGAAAAACAGTTGCATCAAGAATCCGCATAATAAAAAAGCCAAGAGTTACTATAAGGGAATTGATTATTAGAAGAAATAGTAAGGCATGGAAAAGATGTGATAGAACTACAATGCCCATCTCAGATATAAATGATTTCCTAAAGACAAAAAAGGAAAAAGTGGGTAGCCCTAAAAACTAAGATTTAAAATGTAAAAAAAGAGAGTAAGCTCTTTGCCATAGATTAGAATGTATCTAGATAAACTAATTTTCCCTTGAAACTCACAAATTCTTTAGATCTCAATTTGTCAAGTATATCCAACAAATACCTCTAATTCTCCTTGCAGATGCGTTCAAACTCATCCTATTCATTGTTGACTCCTGGTTGCACAACAAGCACATGACTGGCAATCTAAAGAATGCTTGTGATAATTTTTCTAAAAAATACTAGAACTGTTCCATTTTGTGAACAATGATCAATTTGCTCTAATTCTTAGTTATGGAGATTTGGTTCAAGGAAGTATCATGATCAACAGGGTGTATTACGTCGAAGGTCCTCAATCATAATCTCTGTCTCGGTTGGTCCCAATTTTGTGAAGCATAATATGGAGGTAAGGCCTTCCGGAAATCGTACTTGTTTTGTTAGAGATCTTCAGGGAAACGATTTACTCATCGGTAATCGTAGATCTGATCTCTATACAATTTCTCTTTAAGAAACGTCTTCATCAACTCCAATATGTTTCATGGCTAAAGCCTCACTAACTCAAGAACGGAGTTATGGCATACGAAGACTCCACTCATCTTAAATTCAACCACATCAACTTTCTTTCCAAGAAGGATAGTCGTGAATTGGTTTTACACCAAAATTGAAATATGTCAAGGATCAACTATGTTCCTCTTGTAAATTAAGTAAATAAAAAAGAAGTTCATTCAAGACAAAGGCTGTTCCAAGTTCAAAAGGACAGCTAAATTTGCTTCAAATGGACTTATGTGGTCCAATGCGGGTTGCTAGCATAAATTGGAAGAGATATATTTTCTGTATTGCGTAGACGACTACTCAAGAATATACTTGGACTCACTATTCAAAGTTCCCAAGGATGAAACACCAGAAGTTCTAAAAGAATTCCTTACAATGATTCAACGAAATCTTTAAGCCAAAGTAATTTCTATTCGAACTAACAAAGGCACATAGTTCTTAAACAAGACACTCTATTTATTCTTAAAAGAAGAAGGAATTGAGCATCAAACTTCCACTCCTCGAACACCTAAACAGAACGGCGTTGTCGAAAGACGAAACCGTACTCTGGTTGAGGCTGCTCGAACGATGCTTTCAACTTCTAAACTTCCCTTGTTCTTTTGGTCTAAAGCAACTGCAACCGCATGCTATACTCAAAATAGATCTATCATCATCCTGACACAAGAGAAAACGGCATACGCATATCACATCATCAATGACAGGAAACCTTCAATTAAACACCTTCACATTTTTTGTTGCACTTGTTACCTAACCAGAGATGGTGAAAATCTAGATAAGATGAAAGAAAAAAGGGATCTGTGCATTTCTGTGGGATACACACTCAGACTAAGGGATGGTGTGTTTTACAACAAGAGAACCCGATTGATAGTTGAATCCATAAATCATTAGATTTAAGTAATCAAAAGAGATTTCTAAAGACGTCTGTTGATAATAGCCACTTCAGCCTCATTCCCCAAAGACAAAAGGTTTCAGATTATGACAACACTAGGCCCCGCGGACCACAACGTACAAAATGTATTCTCCTTCAGCAGATACAACAGCTCCGTCACAATAAGAGTTGGATCTTCTTTTCGGTCCTCTGTACGATGAATTTTTTACTACAGGTACTTCAAGTGTCGACAAGTCTTCTTCTCCCACTGACAATTCTACTAAAAAAGACACACAACCTATAGCGAATATTCAATCTTCAATAGAACCAACAACTCCAACTACAACTGTTCTTGCTGAGGAAAACAACGATAATCAAGCAGCAAATACACAATTCTAACAAGATGAATTTATTAGTCCTTTCTGTACACCGGTACGAGAAATTATTAAGTCTTCCTCACATAATATTGATAATTCAAATATGTACCTTCTATCAACCATACGATTTTTCGAAATACTGCATGGATAAAAAGAACACCCCTCTAGAATAAGTTTCAATAGAAATCCAGCCAAACCAGTGCAAATCACGAACAACAAACTTGCAACGATTCCAGGAAATGTGTATGTTCACGCTCACTGTGAGTACAGCTGAATCAAAAAACATTAAGGAGGCAATGGCTGATTCTGCATGGATAGAGGCAATGCAGGAAGAGCTTCATCAGTTGGATAAACTACAAGTCTGGGAACTCGTTGATAAACCCTTGCAAGACAAGTAATCAAGCTCAAGTGTTAAATGAAGAACAAAAGAGGATAAAGAAGCACAACAGTCATTCGCATAATGGCACGACTTATACAGGTATATGCTTAGGAAAACGGGAGTATTAATTCGAGGATCATTTGCTCTCACAGTTGCACGCTTGGAAGCTGTCTTCGGATTTTCGTCGCAAATACCAGCAAACACAAGTCCTTTTCCAATTTATCAGAATGGTCGTACAAATGACATTTCTTAATGGTCCACGAAGGAGGAGGTATGTGCCACAACCTAAATGAGTTCATTTATCTTGAGCTATCAGGAAAGGTTTTATCGATCGTAAGAAAGCTCTATATGGATTGAAACAAGCTCCAAGAGCATGGTATGATGAACTCTCAAATTTCTTGATGTCCAAAGGCTTTACTAAAGGTACCATTGACCCTACTCTATTCAACGATAATATACGGGGATGACATTCTACTTGTGCAAATTTACGTCGATTGGGCATTCATTTTATTGGCTACGAAACCTTAAAATAATCTAAAAGATTTGAAAAATTAATGCATAGTAGATTTAAGATGTCCTTAATGGGGGAAATGATATTTTTTAAGACTTTAGATCCACCAATCCTCAAGAGGTATCTTTATCAACCAGGCCAAGTACGCTTTAGAAATACATAAAAAACATGGTATGGAAAAATGTGATACCGTTGGTACACCAATGGCTACCAAACCTAAACTGGATGCAGACTTGAGTGGAAAACTCATAGACCAAACTGACTACCGTAGTAAAATTAGGTCAGTCATGTATCTGACATCTAGTAGACTAGACATAGTGTAAGAAGTATGTTATTGTGCACGTTATCAAGCAACACCGATTGAAAAACACCTCAAAGAGGTTAAAAGGATCTTTCGATACTTAAGGGGTACCATTAATATAAGACTCTGGTATCCGAAGGATTCTGGGTTTGAACTAACAGCTTTAATTGCCGACCATGCCGCGAGATGTCTTCTGTGTCCAAGCAATTTCACTGCCAGGCTACTACACCGGCGGGTAACTAAACAAACGCAGCTTAGTTTGAGCCTTGGTTTTCGTTTCTGCTGCGACCTACACCCATAACGAACAACTCAAAATCATTCATAACCATTCCAAACCTAAATAACTAAATTCACATCGGCACATATTCAAAACATTTTACACTTTTCATTGTTTGAAATAGCAAGATACTTTCTATGTTCTAGCGATTATAGAAACAGATAATGAAAATTATCAATGTGATTCTCCCATGACAAAATTAGACCTAATATTCCAAGATATTTGAAACTGTCCCCTAAACCAAAGTATAATCGATAACAAAATGCAGCTTACTATTACTAACACTTTGGCAGTTGGTTCCTATAAACTCTGTACTAATCATTTAACAGACAGTTTTGTTTAGTAATCCCAAATACCCCAAATAAGAAGTCTAAATAAGCAATCACAAACAACCCTATAAGCAGTTATTCTCATCAACAATCTCAAACAGCAACAACATCACACATTTAAATCACTTATCTTAAAAAAATCCTACAAAAACCAAAAAATATGAAAATATAAAAAATTAGTAATTAAGCTTGATAAACTTACAAATCAAGTTGGGTTTAACTCATTGTTGTCGTCACTCTTAGCCGCGATAGATCAAACCTTCTTGATTGAATGTGTTCTTCTTCCAATATCTCTAATTGAAACAATGATGAGGTGTGCATTTATGCCCAAAATAGGTACTTAATCGTTCCTTTTTAGGTATTTCTCATTTGGAAGGCATTTGGAATAATTACACGTGACTTGGGCTCATTTGGAGAAGAAACGGACAAGACTACGGACCTACACCAACATCACACAAGAATTTCTCTACAGTGACTGGAGATGGCGTCACTAATACAACGTGACGCCGTCACAACGAAGACCAAGACGGCGTCACTAGATCTCACAACGGCGTCAGAGTACACGACCCGACCCATTATCTAGAATATTCTTCATCATGACGGCATCGCGACTAAAACGCGACACAGTAGCAATGATTTTCCTATATATACAAACCCGAATTTAGGGTTTTAAGGGTGTAACTTTAGAATAAAAAGAGGGCACGAACCCTAGTTCGTTTAGCAGCTGTTAGAGACGATTTTAGGGCCTAAAAACCCTATTGTACTTCCTCCAACTCATGTTTTAATCAAGTAAGGTTTATTTAATCATTCAATATGTTTATGTGTTGTTTGATTCATCTATGTTCTTGCTTATTTAACAAGCTTGGCTGGCTAAAATCTTTTGTGTCTTATTTTTGATTGTATGAATCCTAGAAAGTAAGATCTTAGGTGTGTTGCTTTCTTGTGATGGATGTGCTTGTTAGGCTTGAAATTAGCTTTTGTCTGTTCGTTGGTTGATTTGTGTAGGGAACATGATTGTGTAGACTAGGATACCATCGAGGTAACAGTCTTCATACTACCTTGCCCCTAAGATGGTTGACCACTTTTATTTTATTTCACATTGCACTTAGTGTACTACTAGGGCCTTGTAATAATCTTTCATACTCCTTACTTATGCGTTGCTCTAGCAGATTACTAAGTAGATGGCGGTTCGTGTAATTCGTTCATGTCTTAGAAATAATTTCACAAATCATCACTAGGGTGCCAAAGCAACAACACTAGGAGAAGTGATCTAGGGAGTATACATGATTAATAAACAAAATCTTTTATCTCCATTGTTATCACAAGTAGAGTAGCATTTATAGATCCCTTTGCTTAATGATCTAAACCTTTAGCTTGAAAAGGGTTTGTTGCCTTAGATAAATTCTAAATAACAAGATGAAACAATGATTAACCACTATTGATTACGCGGAATTTAATCAACAATGTAAAGAAGAACATAATCAAAACACTTTTATATTGAACTTTGAATCTGCCTAGGTTACAGATTACAAACTATAATTACTATTTGATCTCTATGATCTTGTGTAGAACTATATCTACTAACTATGCCTAGGGATCTTTTATAGACTAAGGAAACCCTAATGGGCTTTACAAAAAAGCGTATAAAGATAATGCATATCATTTCCTAAGATATCTCATGCCATATCATTTAACTCTAACTAATTTTCTTGTGTAAGCAGAATTAACTATTACATATTACAGTATTTAAACTATTTTATACTGCCAGTACTAACTATGATATACCTTCTACCAGTACTAACTATTACACTAGCAGAACTAAACTTAATACTATTAGAATAAAGTCTGTTATATAAACTTCTAACCTGACTAATCCTTCCTGTAAACTTGTATTTTCCATTCTTAACTTAAAGTTTCTTTAGTTGTTTTTAGTTTGGGCTTTTGATAATTTGTATCCAAGCATGTCTTCAAGTCCTTAGCTTCTCTTGAATGATGATCTGTTTGATGTTCTTTGAAAAACTAGATCATACTTTGTCTTTTAGTCTTTGTCTTCTCTTCACAGCTACACAACAACATCCAACTGAGTTGGCTTTATAGTTTTTGGCAAACTACCAGCCATCAACGGATTTGATATGTCTTTACCATGAGTCGTTTGCTATAGACTAGTCAATGCTTCATTGTAGTAACAAGGTGCATTGATAACCTTATGTTTTTTCAAATATAGCTATCATCGGATTTGAATTCTTTTACCAGTAGACGCTTTGCTTCTAGAGTAACTAATTGCTTTTAGTGCAATACTATAGTGCGTGATTACCATACTTTTTATTGGTAAACTGTCAACCATAAGGATTTGAGAAGTCTTTACAAAGCCGTTTTCTTTGGACTAGCCTAGTCCCTTATGCCTATTAAGCATGGATACTGATAAACCATTTGTTGCTGGGGTGGTTTAAAGACAACACCCAAACCCTTCTCACTTCCATAATAGTCCACAGTTTTCAAAACATGTCACTGCCTATGAGAACTTTATAACTTTCTAATCCTAGGCTTGCTTCTCATCATTTAATGAGTTTTATAAACAAACTTCATTCATTTTTCCATCTAGAAGCTTCATTTTCAGCATCCCTTGGCAAGCGTCTTTTGACAATGGATATTTCTATCTGATACATTATATATAGTGCATGGCTCCAAAAGTTAAACAAATGTACTTACTTTTATCATAATACCTCTAATCTAATAACCATCTTTTGTTGAAGTGGTAAGCTCCAAATAGCATCTTCATTGATGATGAGTGGATCATAACATAGTCTGGTTCACTCCAAAAACTCTGTCATAAGCATCAACTTCAATGGCATCATTTGTTCACATCACTTTTGCATTACAATCTGTACAAACTCTATAAGGATCCCCTTATCTTGTATAGTCTATTAATCATAGCTCCAAAGCTCTTGTAGACTAGTATCAGCTTCCATTTGCTATTATTATCTGATAAAATTACTTCTTTGACCTTGTTGAAATCTATATTCCATTTTGCCCATCAACTATCAGATTTTTGTAGTCAAAGGAGTAGGATTCATAGCTATCTACTGTTTTCCTCCCTTATCAGTTTTTGTTATTCTTCTTGTGCACTCTTGTCAACATTTTTCCTTTTTTCTAGCCTTTGCTTCTTTCTTTTTCTATTCCTTTTTGCTGGCTCTTCTTCCTTTACTTAGCAACGCTGGCTCCTTATTAAACTGGGAACCATTTTTATCATCAAACCTTTGTTTCTTTTGAATCTTTAATTGGATGCTCTTCTCCATATCTTTTCAATTTTGTCTTTGTAGCTTCAAGATTTATAGGAAATAAGTATCAAACTGCTGAACTACTATGTTTATATCTATTCTTTATTCTCTTCAAACTTCAACTTCTTTACGTAAGAAAGCTTCCAAGTTCCTTGATTCTTAAGATAGTTTGACATATAGATTCTTAACTGTGACTGAGTCATGGGTTTGTTTCTCTTTGCCTTAGCTCTTTCCTCTGCAAAGTGTTTCTTTCTTTGATTCACCATTTCTACCATTCTTTTTGCAAAATCTTGTTCTGGCAAATCCTTTTCCCAGACACATCTTTTGACAACTTGCATTTGCATCTAGCTTGGCTCTAATAGCTCCAGTCTTCTTCAGTATAAATTGAGCTTCAAATTAACTTGAGCTTTTCTTTTCTTTGTTGTTCTGTTAAAGCTTCATCTTCAGCATTGTTTAGCCTATCATTTATCTAAATGAATTGCTTTGTAACTTCTTCATCCAATTAAGTTGAAACTTTATAGCCTCTTCCAATCCTGCTTCTCTTGACTCATTTGTTCTTTAGTTTTGTGAGTAGCCTGGATATCCTTTGCAAACATTGGATGCCTTTCCTTCCCATTTGACCACCTTATACTAGCAGTACCGAATCATAATTAGTATTGTACCAGTACTATACCTTTTCAAATACCTATTTGAATCTATTCTCGTCAACGTATTAATTCTTCTTTAGCATCCAAATCCCAGTTTCAATCCTTTTAGCCTTTAGTCCATGGCATTTCTCCTGTATCTCTTGCCCTTTTCAAGTGAATTTTGCCTGCTAACTCCCTGACGTATGCATCCTTTGACAATGTTTTTAGCTACCTCCAAGTATTGTAGGAACTGATGATCTTCTTCTTGATGCCTCTCTTGATGCTTTTTTAGAGTAACCAAAATCTGTTGACTTCTCTTTCAATGGATGTCTCTACCTAAAGACAACTACGAGGATCATAATCCTAATATCCTGAATTTTCCTACCCTGACCCTCTGATTATATACATTCTGTTTCAAGATATGAGTACCTTTCTTGGATTTCCCCCTTCAAAAGCTTTTTCCAGAGATTTCAACTTTATTTACCACATTTGAGCACAGCATCCCTTGTGTACTGCTTTGTTCCTTTAACTCTTTATCCATACTATTTAATCCTGAGTCACCAAGGTAGGTACAAGCACCATCAATTCTTTAAGTTGCATACTATCCGCTTAGCACTTCCTGATGTTATTTACCATTCAAGGAGAGGTGCTTCATAGGACATAGTTGTGAAAAAATGAGGTGAGTGAAAAATAAAGGGTGGGTTGGATGAAGTAGTGAATGAGGTGGTGATTGGAGTGGTGATGGGAGGTTGATGAATGAAGGTGGTGTAATGGATTAAGTGTGATGGATTTGGTGGTTGGGATGTGGATGAATTGGATCAACAAGCGTGTGATGGGTTCAGCGGTTGTGCTGAGCCTTCACCTTGATCCACAGCTGCCCCTGCCAACATAGCAGGCAGCAATGGTACAATATCCCCTGCATAACCCCTTTTCATGTTTGCAAAAAGCTTTTTGGTCAAAGTTGGGGCTAAATACCTTCCTTTATTTTCAGTTGTAATATCCAAAATAATTTGTAAAAACCTTGGATACATTAAAATTTTTGAATTACTCTCTAAGTTATGAACCATCCCATCAAAAATTCACATTTTAGTAAAAATTATAAACCCTATTGCTAGATAGACAGATTAATGCAGTAGCAATAGTACTACCAAATTGATCCCATCCACCAGACTTAGGGCTTAAGCAGTGTAAAATATGATGGATTAAAAATTTCCATTAGGGTGTAAGCTTTCATCCTTTAAGGCTTGTGATATTAGTCATGGGTTCTTCTTGAGAGAAAAGCATGATAAACAAACAGTTCTGATGATCCTTGTGGGTTTGTTCTGTTCTGTTTGTGAATGTAACTTACTAAGGCTTGTTGTGCTGAAGAAGCCTTTTAAATCTTCCCTCTTGTTTGAACTGCTGATGTAGGATCTCCTAGAATTATCCTTTTGGATGATCTTATGAATTCTGAGTATGGGAATAGGGTGACTGCAATGGTGTTATCCATGTAGTTGAATCAGACAACTGCACCAAATCTTTTCATCATCATAAGCTCCATTGAATTTTCCATCATTTGGGAGAGTTATCAGAAGCATCTTCTAAGTCAGGATATTGGGGGATCAATGGTAAATCATGCATTAGGAGATAGATGCATCAATAAGGGTTTTATTTTTTTTTTTTTCTATCCAAGATAGACAAATGATGATTCATCAGCATTTGCACCTGTGGAAGTACTAGCAGCAATTGAGTGTGTTAGACCTATCAGTACTAACCAAATGATCTGTATTACTAACAAATGGCTAATCAGGTACAGAAATTGGTTAGTACTGGTAGCTTGAGCTGCCTTCTTTTGGATGCAATTCTCCTCTTTTCTTCTTTAAAGGCTTGTCTTGAATCAACTTATTATAGCATTAGCAACCAATTCTTGAGTAACCATCATCTCAAGTTCATCTTGCCAGACTTGTTCATCTTCTGGCATCTGATGTTGTCCTTCCTTATCAAAAACATCTTCTGAATCTTGTATACCCTTGTCTGGAGAAGCATTTTCAGAAGGTTGTTTTTGTGCATCCTGAACAACATCCTTTACTGGAATCCTTATCCTATGAGGTTGTAGTGGAAGCAGTATGTATTCCTGAGTAGGTCCTTTATCTTTTCCTGATGAACCTGCAACATAAGAATCTTGTGTACCTGCATCCATAATAACCTGATTTTCTACACTAACAGGAATATAATTCATTGAATTGGTGAGAAAATCAAGATCAAACATCCAATTTGGACCAGTTCCTGCCACATTTGGTTGATCTTCAAGAAAATTAATGTGCAGATTCTCTTCTACCCTTTTGGTCCTTTTGTTGTATACTCTAAAGGCTTTACTAGAGGTAGAGTATCCAAGCAAATAACCTTCATCAGATTTCCCATCAAATTTGCCTAAGGAATCTAAGGTGTTCAAAATAGTCAAGGGGCACCCAAAAGGTCTCTTTAAAACTCAATACTAGGTGATTTACTATTAATTGTTCATAAGGTGTCTTTTTTGAGGTTAGGTCACTATTACACCAATTTCCGTACATAGCATGCAGTATTAACTGCTTGGCCAATATAGGATAGGTAAAGTGAGTATGCTACCCATAGTTTTAGTGCCATTAATTAGGGTCCTATTTTTCTCCCTTCTCTACAAACACCATGCTGTTGGTGTGTTATAGCTACAACAAAAACTCCTTTTGATTCCTTTCTTAGCACAGAATTCATTCATAGCATAGTTCTTAAACTCTGTCCTATTATCACATCTAATGATTTTAACATTATGATTCAATTGTTTTTCTAAGCCTCTGGTTAAGTTTACAATGATTTTTCAGTTGTTTCATCCTTTGTAGCTAAGAGTACTTTAGGTTGGCCATATGGACTCGTTGATGAACAGAAATTGTAAGAATGTAAATTCTAATCCTGGGTTTGATGCTAGTGAATTACTAAGTGCTGGTAGAGAGAAGTAATTGAGTTTTTATCGATGAATAACAAGGTTTGTTATTGGACCGTGTGTATAAGAAGTTTCTTTAGAGGAAAGAAAGATATTTTATTGAAGAAAGTGCAGTAATTATCAAAATAGAAAACCTATGTTAGAAGTACGCACCGTAAAAATCTCTAACGGTAATATGTAAAATAAGAAAGTTCAATTTTCCCTCACCAGCACCAACGGTCATCTACCAGTATTAAAATTAGTCTACCAGTACTAATATAGTCTAACAGAATTAACATATAGACTACCAGAATTAACTTGAAGTCCACAGAATTAACAAGTAATCTACCAGAATTAACTTGTAGACTACCATAATTAACTCTAATACTTAGTACTTACAGACCATAGATGAGTTGTATTTGCCAGGACTGCTTCTATCCATCCTCAAATCCATGCTTATCCTGAAAAGTTAGTGCAAAAACAAGAAAAATGCTACAATATACCATGAACTTGAACTAACTAAATCCAAACTATCAGAATTAATACCCTAGCAGTATTAATGGAATCTAGAATATACAATCTTTACAGTCTGAAAGCTAAGCTTTGTTGCCAGTCATATGGCTAGAGCAACCACTATCCACCACTGCATGATCCTGTAATAAGATCTCTGGATTGCCCTGCACAAAAGGTAAGAGAATTAGTATCTCTTAGGGATCCAACAAGTCAATACTGACTTGGAAATCCATTTTGGGTCTACATACTTAAACTTCTTGAGCATGTAAGAGCCATTATATGTGTACACATGATCCTGATAATTCATCTTTGGCCTCCATACCCATTTATCCTGCTTAAGGACATTTTCCACCTTACCCTTACTAACTACTGCCCTTGTCCCAACAGTAGTCATGCTTTTAACCCCAAAAGTTTTCACATCAGGTTTTAAGTCTTTGGGTCTATAAACTGGTTGGGTAAAGTAAGACCTCTTGATTGGTGTGTTTGAGGCTTTTGGTCTTACAATGTCCAATCTTGGGTGTTTTGGTCTAATAACACTATTAGATTGTGCTATTTTTGAGGCCAATGGCCTAGCAGTACGAACAGGCCTAACAGGCCTAACAGTACTAATAGACCTAGCAGTACTAACATTTGATCTAACAGTATTAACTAAACCTGCTCTGGTTAGTACTGCTGATGGGTTAAAGGTCCTTTTTGCATGAGGGTATTTCCAATTATTTGAAAAGTTTTGGTGATTTACCATTTTGCCATAATCCTATACTGGTTTGACTTCCCTCTTCCCAGTATTGACCACATTCTTAATCCTAGGTTCAGAACTCTTTTGGTCATAGAAATCACAGTCTTTTATCAAATGGTCAGTGTTTTTGCAAACAAAACAAGCTTTTATTTTATGTACTTTTTTAAAACTAATCCCTTGTTTTTGTGAAGTTTCCTAACAGCTTGAGTCACTTTTAGCTTAACAGAACTAACAGTATTAACATGACACATATCCTCCTCATCATCTGAGGTCCAATCCTCAATAATTACCTCATCCCTATTAAACCCTGTCTTAGACACAACTTTTCCATTTACAGACTTAGGTTTTTCAGCATTTTTATCATTTGTATTACCTAAAGTCTTAGTGGTTTCAAGTGTCTTAGACTCAATGATCTTGTTTCTAATAGCATACTCATCTAATCTAGCAAATGAAATATCAGCTCTAGGAGTTAGTGGCTTCCCTGTGATTGGAGGGGGAACAGCATGATACTCGTTTGCTTTAATGAACCTATTATTTTCTAGTGTGATCTCTTCATCACAAGACCTTACCTCAAAAATAGTCAAATTGTTCTCACTATCAGTTTCAGATTTATTACTCAAATCATCCATTTGTGTGCCAAACCCTAATCCATTTTTATCATGAGTACTCATCTGACTATTGATTATCTTAGTGAGATTCTTTGACGACCCTTCCCATTTTTCAATCTTGAGTTTCAATTCATCTCTTTCCTTAACAACCTTTTCTAATTCCAGAGTTAAGTTGTTAATTTTAATTTCTCTACACTTAAGATCATAATTTTGAAACTCATATCTCTTACCCCAAGCTAATTCATGTCCAAGAATTCTAGCTTCTAGTGACTCTAAGGCTATTTCATAACCCCTAATTTCTAGTTTGGCTTTGTTATGCTTTTCTGTCTCGGTATCATAGTTTATTTGAAGACATTTAAGTAATTCAAGACATTTAGAACAGTTTTATACCTTATTTTTAAATGAACTTGATGAGCTTGAAGAGGAGATGGACATCTTACAGGTTTGATTGTAGATCTGCTTCAAACAATGGAGTTCTTCTTATTCAGAGTTTCCACACAAGCTCTGATACCACTTGTAGGATCCCTTTGCTTAATAGA
>BQNB010085378.1:10657-23226 GCA_026074375.1 Tanacetum coccineum | reverse complement strand
AATAAGCCACAAAATAAGCTATAACAGCTTATTAGGCTTATTGGGTCTAAATGAGTATAAAGATTTAATAGTGTGAATGTGTAACGAATAAGACCCAAGGGTGCAGTGGTAGTGTGTGTGTTATAAAGGTTGAGAGTGATGAGGTCGGGGGTTCGAGTCTTGCTCACCCCCGACTTCCACTTTCCTTTTTTTATTTTCAAAAACTACTTATAAAAGCAAAGTTGTTGATAAGCTGGTGCTTATCAACTTTAATAAAAGAAATTTTTAATGAAACTTAAAGAATAAGCTGTTAACAGCTTATTAAGACGGTAAACTTATTTTTCCTAAAAACTTAAAACACTTAACTGCTAACTAAGAAATAAGCACATAAGAAAACATCCATCTTAATAAGCACTTAAAAAGAAAGATCGAAACAGAAAAAACTATAGGGAAGTGAGCTTATTGCTCAAAAAGCTAATAAGACTAACTCAGCTTATGCTGAGTTAGTGCAGCCTCACTTGACTAACTTTAGGCTTAAAAATAAGCCACCAAATGGAATCTTAAGCTAATAAACTTTGCTAAACCTAAAACTAGTCCTAAGACTCTACTTAAAACAGCTTTTTAAAAATATTTTGAAGCTTATTAAGACTAAGAAAAAGCTATTTGAAAAAGACTGATGCAACTTAAGCTAATTTAGAAAAACTTTGATAAAAGAGAAAACTAAGTTGCAGCCCTAGTTATAAGCTGTAAAGTAAGACTTAACCTAGCTTATCTAGGCTAAAACTAACCTAACCACCAACTTTGAGCTTATTTGAGCTTATTCTAAGCTAAAAACAGCCTAATGCCAAACACTCCTTTAAATTTAGATTTTCACCTTAAAAATTAAAACTAACCTTATTAAGCTGAGATAAGCTAAAACATATTTATAACTAAGCTAATTAAGGTCAAATAAGCAAAATCAAACAGTTAATAAGCTCTAATAAGCAAAAATAAGCTAAACTACTGTTTTTTTTTGTTTTTAACAGTTTATGAAGAAAAATAACTAAAAATGAGATTCAAGCTAACTCTTAAACTAAATAAGCATAAACTAAGCATAATAACTACAATAAAGCTAAGATAAGCAATAATAAGCTAGATTTAAGCAGAATTAATCAAATAAGCAGTAAATTAAGCTAAAACAGTAATTAAGCTTGGAAATGAAAAAGAGAAAGAGTACCTTTGTCCTTTGTTTAAACAAGGACCCAGATCCTCAAAATGAGCTTATCTACAAGCTCTGGCTTATTAGGAATAAGCCAGTAAGTCCATAAGCCCATCCATATTTGGCTTATCATCCATTAATCAAAAGCTTTGGAAATTTAAGAGTGAGTTTAACAGTTCAAACGCTCAGTTAAGCTTGTTAAGCTTAACTGAGTAAGAGATTAACTTATTAAGAAAATTGAGCTTATTAAGAGCTTATTTAGTTGAAACAGTAACAAAAAAAAATAGTTAAAATTTAGAAATGAATTAAACTTTTAAAACTAAATTTCATTAATATTAAAGAGATTACATTACATTGAAAAGAAGATTACATAAATTGATTACAATAAGCTGAGTAAAACAGTTTTAAGCTAAAGCTAAAATTTTCACTAAAAATCTAAAAGCTACTCAAGACCTCTTTCATGTGTGTGAATGTGAGGCTATTTATAGCCTTCTTCTGAAGCTTCTAGGTCCAAAATCAGTTACATGCTCCCAATCAATCCTGTCCTTCAATCATTAACAATCATTGGAAGCTAAATCTGGGCCGTTGGATTAGATTGAAGGGCACACGGATTGCCAGCGTGGCATCCGTGTGTCAGAAGCCTTTGTGCTTCTTTTGTGTGTACCTCAAGTGTATAAGCTCTATTTCCTTGTGCTTCTTTTATGTCCACCGTGTCATTCTTTCTTGGGTCTCCACCAATAAGAGTGCTTGGTGACGTTTTACCCTGCCAATGTGTACTTGGACCCTTGAAATAGCTTGCCACATGGTCAATTGTGATTTGCCCCTTGTTTTCACGAAGGTTAAACGCGAAGAAGAAAGTGAACAGTAAAAAAAACTGTTTTTCCCGCTTATTTTTATTATAAGGGTGCGTTTGATTATTTTGTTGACTTTGGGCCGGGTACAAGGAATTGGGCTCGGGCTTTGGGTGTTGGATTTGTTATATAAAAAGTTAACGAGTGTTAACTTCTATTAATAGAAGTTAACACCGTTAGGGCTTTAAGGGCTTTTTATGAATTTTTGTGAACTATGAGGGATTGGTTTGGGAATATTTGGAGTTTTTGTCTTTTTGTGGTTTGACTTAGGTTGACCAAAGGTTGACTTGAGTTGACCACTTTTGACTTTTGATAGCTTTCTCCCGGCTCGTTGCATGCTCTTCCGTTCCCGTGTTCGTGTTTGTCCGGTTTTGACCTTTTTTTTATTTTTGCTTTATCCATACCTACACAATCATAAAGATAAAACAAGCAATATTCAAGTGTTTAAAGCACAATTTTGTCTTTTTAGGGTCTATTTTAATATAAAACGGATATGTGTTTTCACATATATCAATCGCCTTGGGGAGCACCGGTATTGTTTGTTAAGAAAAAGGAGGGATCCTTTAGGACGTGTATTGACTATAGAGAGTTAAATAAGTTGACCATTAAGAACTGTTATCCACTCCCTAGGATTAACTACCTGTTTGATCAACTACAAGGATCACAATACTTCTCTAAGATAGACCTTAGGTCTGGATACCATCAGCTGAGAATGCATGAGGATGACATTTTAGAACTCGTTACGAACATTTTGAGCTCACAATAATGCCCTTTGGTCTGACTAATGTACCATCGGTATTTATGTACCTAATGAATCGAGTATGTAGGTCGTATCTAGACAAGTTTGTGATAGTGTTCATTGATGATATCTTGATTTACTCTAAGACCCAGGAAGAGCATGAAGTGCACCTATGGTTAGTCTTAGAATTACTCAAGGAGGAGAAACTGTATGCTAAGTTTTCCAAGTGTGAATTCTGGTTGCGAGAAGTATAGTTTCTTAGACATGTGATTAATGGAGGTTGTATTCATGTAGACCCTAGTAAGATTGAAGCTGTTAAGAATTGGAAAGCCCCTAGAACTCCGTCTAAGGTTCATTCATTCTTAGGATTGGCGGGGTATTACCATAGATTCATTTAGGACTTTTCTAAGATAGCTAAGCCGCTTACTGTCTTGACTCAGAAAAGTAAGACCTTTGACTAGGGTGAGGAGCAGGAGAATGCATTTCAAACTTTGAAGGATAAGTTGTGTAATGCACCTATTCTAGCTCTCCCTGATAGACTAGAAGATTTTGTGGTATATTGTGATGCGTCTGGGTTAGGACTAGGTTGTGTATTGATGTACAGAGGTAAGGTGATAGCTTACGCATCTAGGCAGTTAAAATTCATAAGAAAAATTACACCACCCATGATTTGGAACTAGGTGCGATTGTGTTTGCACTTAAGATTTAGAGACATTATTTGTATGGGAAAAAGAGTATCATATACATCGATCATAAGAGTCTCCAGCATATCTTTAGTCAAAAGGAATTGAACATGCGACAGCATCACTAGATAGAGCTTTTTAGTAATTATGACTGCGAAATTCGCTACCATCCCGGTAAGGCGAATGTAGTAGCTAATGCACTGAGTAGGAAAGAGAGAGTGAAACCTAAGAGAGTTAGAGCTATGAATATGACCCTTCAGTCAATTATCAAGGATAGGGTACTGGCGGCTCAGACGGAGGCGTCCGATGAGTCTGCAGGATTGCAGAGAGGTTTAGATGAGATGATTGAACTTAGGAATGATGGAGCGTTATACTACCTGGATCAAATATGGGTTCCTTTGAAGGGTGATGTGACGACCCTGATAATGGACGAAGCCCATATGTCAAAGTACTCTGTACACCCAGGAGCGGATAAGATGTATTATGACCTTAGAGATAGGTATTGGTGGTTGGGAATGAAGAAGGATATAGCTATTTATGTTAGTAGGTGTTTGACTTGTTTGAAGGTTAAGGATGAGCATCAAAGGCCGTCTGGCTTGCTCCAGCAACCTAATATTCCCAAATGGAAATGGGAAGGGATAGCAATCAATTTTGTGACTAAGTTACCATGGACTAGTAGTGGGCATGACACAATCTGGGTCATTATGGATCGATTGACTAAGTCTGCTCATTTTCTACCTATGCGTAAGGATTATAAGATGGATAGATTGGCTAGGTTATACCTGAATGAGATTGTTGCTAGGTATGGTGTGCCGATCTCTATCATATCTTATCGTATTAGTTGGTTCACGTCAAGGTTTTGGCAGTCAATGCAAGAGGCATTAGGGACCAGGTTAGATATGAGTACGACTTACCACCCTCAAACCGACGGTCATAGTGAGCGTATAATCCAAACTTTGGAATAGATGCTTAGAGCGTGCGTCCTAGACTTCGAGGGAAGTTGGGATGTTCATCTCCCATTAGTGGAGTTTTCGTATAACAATAGTTATCATTCTAGTGTGAGATGTGCGCCATTTGAGGCTTTGTATAGTAGAAAGTGTCGTTCCCTGGTTATGTGGGCTGAGGTTGGAGAGGGTCAGTTGATAGGACCTGAGTTAGTACAAGAAACCACTGAGAAGATCTCGTAGATTAAGGATAGACTTAAGGTTGCGCGTGATCGCTAGAAAAGTTATGCCGATAAGAAGAGGAAGCCTCTAGAGTTCAGTATAGGTGACTATGTCTTGCTCAAAGTATCGCCTTGGAAAAGTGTGGTACGCTTTGGGAAGAAAGGGAAACTAGCACCTAGGTTTGTTGGACCTTTTGAAATCATTGAGAAGGTAGGCCCAGTGGCCTATCTGTTAGATTTGCCTGAGGAGTTTAATGGTGTTCATGACACGTTCCACGTGTCGAACCTTAAGAATTGTTTGGCTGATCCAACACTGCAAGTACCTTTGGATGAGTTCCGAGTTGATGCTAAGTTAAATTTTGTGGAAGAGCCTGTGGAAATCTTGGAACGAGAATTCAATAAGTTAAAAGCAGAGTAGAATTTCCATCATTAAGTTTCGGTGAAATTTGAAACGTGGACTTGAATTCATGTGAGAACGTGAAGATCATATGAAACTTAAGTATCCACATCTGTTTAGTGTTGATAAGTAGTTGAATTTCGGGGGTGAAATTCTTTTAAGGGGGTAGAATGTAACCCTTGCCCTTTTTGTGTTTTGAATATTCTAATATTAGTCATTTGACTATTTGACATTTGTCAGTTTTATTTGAATATATACCGTGTTGACGGTGGTGAATTTATGAGATTGAGGTGTTTTATGGTTATATGGCGTATAATAATCCTTTTTGGAGGGTATTATTATGTTATTTATGTTCTGGGTGGTTTGGCCCGTGAATTGTGAGAAATGCCGAAAACGAGTCCCGACACGTCCGTTAACGCCCAAATGAGTTTTGAGAATTATAACGTGGAAATATATCGAGTAAATACTCTAAGTTATTGGAAAAATAAATTTAAGATGATTAAAAATGCTAAGTAACTTCAGGAAATATTTTTCAATCACGGTTTGTTTTCTTCTCACAACACACATTTCATGTTTTCATATCAAAAATTTCTTTTTCTTTTTCTCTCTTCTTGCGTCTGAAATAAGCCAACACACACACTTATTATTTTTTAAATTTGATCAAAAACATGAAGAGTCTTGAATTTTTGTGTTGATTATAGTGCTCGGGTTATTGTTAAAACTACGTTTGGGTAGTTGGTTTGCGTTCGCTCTCGCTCTTTCGAAACCCTCTTTGTAAGTTTTATAAATTTTTATTTAACTTGTACTTTTGAGTGTTATATGATGCATAGATGTTAGTTGTACGGCCCGTTTGTTAAAAATCGAAAGCGAAAAGTTTATAAATGATTATTTATGGTGCGTTTTTGTTTTGAACAAAATAAGAGAAGGATGAGGTTTAGTTAATTTTGATATTGTGGTCGTGATGGTTGAAAAACATATGTTTGCTATGTAGATTATTTTGTATATGGTTTATTTTGGCTTATTTTTAAGCTCGAATAGCTTATTTTGAGCTTAAAGAGCTCACGGCAAATTTGAGGTAACACAAGGAAAGTGTTTTTGGTTATTACCCTATTATGTCATATTTTTGTGGACTATTATTATAGCTTATGATGATAACCAAATACGATACGTAGCTTATTAGCTTATTTTAAGCTTAAGTATATAGATTTTGGAGCGTATGGGCTCACGGCCCAATAAGCCCTTTGGATCCGTGGCTTATGAGGGGCTTATTGTGGACCGAGTTACTTTGTTACTTATGGTTTGGGCTTATTTTCACTAATGGGCTTTATATTGGGCCCGGAATATACTGTATATATATATATATCTTAATGGATTCTTATTGGGCCTTAAAGCCCAATAAGCGTTAACTAGTTGTTTTGAGAGTTTTGACGGACTTTTAGAAAACGAAACATGTTTATGAATTTATTTTGAAAGTCGTTTGTGAAATACGTTTTGGTGAATATTGCGAAACATGGATTCTTGGTATTTTGTTGGAAAATGGTGAAATAGTGGAAGATTGTTTGAAATTAAGGTTCAAAACCTTAGAAAACGTTGTATAAACGTGCGGGTAATGTCGAATTTTCGTAAAAAGTCTATACTCATAATTTTTACTCAAAACGTGATTTTTAATAAAATAATAAAATATTATTATATTAATAAGTCGACTAAAATACGAAAAATATAATTTTCTCATAACTTCTCTAGGACGTTTAACGTATATAAACATTTCTTTTCATATAGTATAAATGGTGTATTTATGGTAAATAAGTGTACCGAATGGAATTATCGAAGTATATTTATAAGTATTTATTATGTTATATTACTTAAATATTTTACTTAAATAGTATAAGTATATTATACGGAGATTTGAGTTGGGATATGGAATCATTTGAAGTTAAGTAGTCAACCATCACACCACTCAAACGTTAAAGATAATTGTACAACGCATCTAACCTCTATGCATCAAACCTGAAAACTGTTTTCGAAATGAATGATTAAAATGGGACATTAATTGGACTAGGTCGTGTTCAGACGTTGTTGCATTTGCTTATGTGATATTGAGTTGGCTGATTGAGACTTTGCTTGAGGTGATTTCTCGTAGCCTCACTTTTTAAATCTTTTCCGTTGGGGGAAAATGATACTCAAATGTGTTTGAACTGTTTTCCTGAATTGTGCGAAACGTGGTTTTGTTTTTGGGACAATTATGTACTTATGACTACTATGTGAATATTATATGATTTGATTGTACTTGCATGCATCGAGGTGCATGGCAATGTATGTGATTTGCAAGGATTTGCCATGTCTTGTGTGGTCCCGCCCTTATCTAGTGCTCCAGCTGGTAGGCCCTTTAGGTGCGTAAGTGACATATCAGAGTTGGGACTCCAAGAGCATTGGTATATGCTGGTTTGGTGACTAGCGGGTATGCTAGGTCATCGTACATGATTAGCGGGGATGCTATATTGCACAATTGTCTACTGTTGAAAATATTGGCACAACGATTGGGTTTTGAATCAAACCTATGAGCTCACCAACATTATTGTTGACGTTTTCGAGTATCATTTTCAGGTGAAGTTAATGATCGTTAAGGTTGTGGTGCATGTAGCAGACTTTTAGAGAATCCTATAGGAATCTTGTTTGAGAAGTCTTGCATTTGATGTATGTTATGGATTAGTTTTCTTAAGGATTGAGGTTTAAGATTGAATGGACCCCTGCGTGGGATTATGATTGTAATAATTGGTGACTATGTGCTATATTCTTGGATGGGACATCACTTAAGGTTATTTTAAGGTTGATGGTCATCATGACACTTTTATTAATGCATTTTAGTTTTTCTATTATGTATCTTTTGTTATGATTGATCATTATGTTGCATTCCTGTGTTTCCGCCTATGACGGGGTGTGACATTCATCAACTGGTATTGCAAACAGATTGGGAAGTCAAAGCTCGTCAAAGCTGATTTGGAAGGTCCAGCTTACAAGTTAGTCAGACCATTTCAGAAGAACAGCATATCCCTTTAATTTCAGATGGAAGAGTGCCACTTGTTATTAACAAATCAGTTTGATTTGTTGAATCCTGAGGGTAATTGGGTCGTGCATGACATCAGCAAACCATTACCTCTAGGAGGTCCACCAGGTCACGTAACAATACAAACCTAATACTTTTTCAATAAAGACATGGAGTATCTTGTATTAGGTGACAAAGAAAGAAGGAATGCTTTATCAATATCCAAGCTAAAAGCGGCTTGCAGCCTACGGTATTTCACAATGGTGGTTCAAGAGCAAAGAATTCTACATCACAAGACACAGTGCCCCTTCTAATCGCAGTGCAGTCAGATCCCGCATAAAGATTCTCAGTGTTGTCAGTCTCAAGACCTTCTCCAGATATGGTTACACATACTTGAAAGAGATGGTTTTACGCATAACCGACTACAAAAAATACAAGATCTCAGAAGCCGACTTCAAAAATATGTATCCGAATGATTTTGAAGACATGTACATGCTTCATCTTCAAGGCAAGCTCAACCACTTATTTGGAGCTGACAAAGTGCATCTCTTCAACGCAGTCAACCTATGGATTAGGAACATAGTCATCAGATAACGTGTGGAAGACTTGCAACTCAATATTGAAAGATATCAAACAAAGCTCAACCTTACACAACCGAGCTGGGATGCAACTAATTTTCTATTCAAAGAAGATTACACCATTGTCCACAAGCCAAGGGTCGTAATCTATAGAGATAGGAATAATCAGAAGAAGATAATGAGGGAGATTGAGGTCCATAAGTTCAGCGATGGCACGTTGACAAGAATTCTAGAAAAGCTGGATGTCATGGTCAAAGACTACGTGCTGTTCAAGTTCAATCCTGACATGGAGCATAGGATTTGGTCTGAGGATGATAAACGGAGGATTCAAGAGTTCATCAAGCTTATTGAGAGAAGGCTCAAGATCAGGCAGATTTTTAGGACTCTCAAAAGCTTTGTTAGTGGAAGGTTAAGAGATGTTGACTACAAACTCATCCAAAGAACATAATGATTTCATCATTCCGACACTCAGGTCAATATCATCTTATATTGTATAATATAACTTGTACATTATTATGTAGCGTATCTTTAGATGTTTAGTGTCAATGTATAAATTTTTCATGAGTTTTTTGTTAAACTAAAAATCTTTCAAAATTATTATACTTGACACTCACACATACCCTCATAGATTGAGGAGGAGCATTAATATGTTCCCTAATCGGCTTGTGAATAATCGACACATTTTTCTCCCAGCTTTTCTAACATATTTGAATCAATTGATATCCAAAATATCAAAGGGTTTGAAATTTTTGATAAGGAGAGAAAATGTGATTAAAATATGAAAACTTATAAAAATGTGATTTTATGGACTCATGTGTGCACCCCATCCTTCGTGTGCTAAACATTTTCGTATATCGATGCACATGTTAAGGGGGAGTATTTCAAATGGTTGTATAGCAAAGAGAACAGTACCAAAAGACCGACCATGCATTTAATTTTATCGGAGATATAAGGTTGGTAAGGTTAGGTGTTAGTTCCCATGATCCAGCCAGAACCGAAGGGATCTACCCAGGGACAATCCACTAGTTAGTGTAGAAGTCCTTAGGTATGATATAAAAAGGAGTATAAGTGAGAATAAGAGAATAGTGCCGACTGAGATGGAGCTAGTACTGGAACAAACCTAACAAGGTACTAGTCATGAAGTCTCGGTAAGCACTGAAGGGGTTGAAGAATGAAAAAGAATTGTAAGGATAAAGGGTGAAAAGAAAGAAGCCCTCCATAGACTTAGGCAGAAATCGGGTCAATGCATAAACTATCGAAAACACTAAGATGTTGTCTGGTATTGAAGATAGTCATCATGGACCCAGTGACGTAATGCACAACCCTCCTTAGCCACTCAAGGTATCTCAATAGACTCTTGATTCATTTCTCACGGAGATTCACGCATTTATATCGACTTTCTTACTCCGAGTTAGTAGATATTGAAAAGGTGGCAGTCTGCTCCAGCCTCTAATCACTAAAACCAAAACGCACTATTGAGTCTAGAGCCAAGAGATCATCTATAAATCTCATTAGGACACTATTCCAATATACTTATCTTTCACACACTATGAAAACAAGAAATACCGTAAGAGTCCTACGCATTATCCTTGTGGTATTGCCAGAACAACCGAGTGATACTTAAGTATTCACAGTGAAGATGGAAATCCTGCTAGAGCCAACATCAAACAAGCTCTAGGTAGGTGACTTGTGAGATCCTAAATGGATCAAACTTGTGACACTGGATATCAATTCGGCACAGAGTATGAATTAACGGTTGATGAATTTTGATAAACGCTTAAAACTCTCGATGTGTTGCAAAAACATTTTTATAAGTGACACATCGATTGATTTTCAAATCAATTTTCTCTTCAATCGGTGGGATAGTAACTCATTGATTCACTCATACTGTGTTGTCTACTTTGAGACGCTCAGGTATTGAGAATGACTAGTGCAGCTACGAAACACTGTCAAGGAGATTCTTTTGAATTCTACCTGATCACAGGCAGTATTTTTACTGATTAACAAGGAACCATGGTTATTAGAACCGTATTCGACGAAAGTGAACAAAGACTCTTTCGTTTATTACTAACATAAACCTGTAGGTATTCCTGACGGTAGCAACTTGTAGCCGGAGACAGCTCAGATTCATAACCATATGCTCATACTCTACCTACACATCTTAAGACATCATGAAAACTCAAGTAAATGTTTCAAGGCTTCCGCTACTCTGATACGACACGTCCTTCTTGAAGTGACCAAGTGTTAAAGTTAAAGAACTTCAAGAATAAAAAATATTCAAGCTTTCAAGATCAAGAAAGGTATGAGCATGTCGATCCAGAAGTCACAAGCACAAGATGGCAAAAGATCACAAGATGATGATTAGAGATTACATTTGGTTGATGATCCCAAAGAAGCTCAAGATCACACACAAGTCAAGTTAAGGAACAAGATCAAGAATAAAGATCAAAGATCACTTCATCAAAGTACAAGATATCAAATGAAGAATCAAAGACTACGAGCTGAAACACAAGAACAATCAGAAGATTGTTAAGTTAGTATTTTCTAGGGTGACCTCCTTTAGGGGGAGATTGTTATGTTTAAGAAAAAGACTCGGTCACCCCGTGTATTTTACAGTTTATCATAGCTCATAGTTTAATGTTAATCGTATGACATACGGTAATGGGCCGGGTATAAAACCACACGTGTAAGCCCATACCAAGGCCATTGGTCCAGTTTTGTAAAGGATATAAATACCTCTTTTATCCCATGGAAGAGGTGGTTGGTCATTTCATAATACAAGCATTTACTTTCTCTCACTAGAAGTTTTCTCTCTAGTCTTTCTCTCTCTAGAATTCGGCTAACCCTAACCATCTTCATTGTGTTATGATACCCAATATCCTACATAGTCTTTCTATCTTATTTTATCTATCACATATCACAACTACATATTATACAAAGTAACTTATACTTTTATTTTTAAGTTATGTAAATTATATTTACATTTTTACATCTTGCATGACATCAATATTATCTTTCCATATCTTAACTAAATCTTACAAGATTACACAAAATCTTGGAAGATTACACAAGATTTTGGGAGATTTAGGCTCAAAATTCGGATTTACACTGTTAGTCACCTGGTTCCCTAGGTTTACACTGGCTAGAACCTTTTTAGGAAGGTGCCGCGGGAACCGATGAACATTGCAAGTACTTGCCTATAAATAGCAAGTCATTTCTCATGTTTTACTCACCCATTCTTCTCATATATCTCTCATATTCTGATATATATCTCTTTCTTTCAGATCTAGCATAGTTTCATTTCTCATTTGTAGGTAATTCTCTTATTAGAAGAAATTGCCAATATTGCATACGAGACGGTCAAGCTCAAGTTACCTTGTTAATAGTCTCCACCATCTTATCAAGATTACCTTGCTAAATCTTATACTTCATTTAGTCATTGTACTTTCATCCTTCATTCGTGTTAAAAGAGTTGATAGCATTGGGTCAGTTCTACCATTGTTGAAACCTGATATTTAGCTTTGTACCGAAAAAAGTGTAAGCGACGTAAGGTTGGTTCTACCTTTGTTAGAACCCGATATTTAGCTTTGTACTGGAAAAAGTGTAAGCGACGTTGTGAGGCTTATCCGTCGGACAAGGAGATTGTAGACTAGTGTTTACGAACTCTCGAGTTGGGAACCCGAGGAGTAGAGTAGGGCAAGGAAGTTGTCCTTGTAGCCGAACCACTATAAATACTTATGTCACAGTTCTATCTTCTCTAACACTATCTTTACTTTACCTTTACTTATTATTTAGTTCTTATTACGTAGATCAAATCAATATCATTAAACTTTACATAAATACGATCTATAATTTTAAATCTTAAATTTAAATCGGTAAAACTATTAACCCCCCCCCCCTTCTAGTTTTCCACATCTTTAGTGATGAGGCCTTTCA
>BQNB010085377.1:15196-28492 GCA_026074375.1 Tanacetum coccineum | reverse complement strand
ATATCACCCGCATGGTTTTTTCCCTTACCAGAGCCATACGACGAAGGGCCTCCCGGGAACTATGTGCACAAATACAAACCGATTAACACAATGAGAAAAAACGGCAATCGCAGTCTTAATGTTGTGCTAGAATCAATAATCAGTTATGATGTCGGATGTAAAAATATCTTAGGAACTATGCTTCTATATAAAAAACATCATATAAACTTATGTTGTGTCAAAATGCAATGCAGTAGATAGTGTTTTTACTCAATTAAGCTAGCTTCTTCAAATAACCTAAACTCCTTCATAATTAAGCTAGTCCAAAACACCTTTATGTAACAAACTTATAGAAATCGATAAGGCCGATATCCAGGTGTTTGGCTCTATCCCAAACACTCTACTCAATAGTGTTTACTAGCTTATCAAAATAACATGTTTAGGGTGTTTGTTTAAGCTTATATGTGGGCTTATGAGCTTATTTGATTTCGGTTTATATTTCATAAGCCCCAATTTTCTAGCTTATTTTGAGACTGACGACTTATATAACTTTACCATATCATAATATAAACTTATATAAGACTACAAGTTTCAAAATAAGCCGGAAAATTGAGGCTTATAATATAAAAGCCAAAAAACAAATAAGTTCACAAGCCACATATAAGCTTAAACAAAACTAAGCTCCTGCTCAAACACTCCCCACAACCAAATATGAATACTTGATCATCTAAATCAGATAACAAGAACCAATAAGCTAAAAAAAAAGTTACCTGGAAACAGCATAACTTTTCCATCATATAATCTGTAAACAAGAAACAATTCTTAACATCCAACAATTTTTACAAAACCCCACATCAAAATACCAAAAAACCAAAAAAAAATTGATGATTTCACAAAAACTAAAATTTAACCCCAATAAATAAAAAACACAAACCAAACTTCAAAAAAACACAAAATTTTGATGATTTCACAAAAACTAAAATTTATAAGAACGAAATTATAAAAAATATTGTGAAATATGAAGTAAAAATAAGATGTTTTATAAATTTGGAAATGACATGAAGAAGGAGAAAAGAAAGACTTGGTCTTGCGTTGACTCTGATGTTTCTTGACTTTCAATGCCGCGTGAAATTTTCTTATTGAAATTACTATTTTGACCTTCACCTACATTGGCAACTATGTTGGCCTTGGAATATTTTAATTGCTATTTTTGATTTGATACTCTTTTTTGGGTTTAGATATGTGAAAGAGTAGTTTTTTTTTTAAACTTTTTTTCTTTTCTTAATTCATTTTCTAGGATTAAGACTATGTTTGGCGAGAAAAATATGTGTTAGACGGGGTGTAATGGGTTAGGTGAAGCCGTGAGGGAGAGGTGAAACTATGACGACTGGACTAAGGGTTAGCGCGTCAAAGATGAAAAAGCGAGAGTGTTCGATGAAGCATTTCACCTAACGCAAAAAGAGGTAGGGTCCTCATTTTATATTTTTTAAGTTTTTGTTTGTTTCGTTAAGATGCGTTGAGTTTGAATCTGACTATCACATTTTATTGTTAAGAGATGGATAGAAAGTCTGAATATGAATCAAATAATATTGTTTGTTTTTGTTAAACTGTCTTCGAGATTTAAATTTGCAGATTTATATATATAATTATCGCATTGCGATAAATAAGTAACTTTTATAAACATAAAACGAAACATTTATATCTACTATTAACATAGTCGATAAAACACTAAATAAATGATCTTAATATATATTATAAATTTGTGATAATAAAAATATCACACATCTTAAGAGACAATAAGAGTGTCGATAAGACAAGTCATCCACCTCTTTATTAGGTAAGAAGCAATATTTTTGACCGTCTCTGTTCTTGAGTTTTATTTTTAGAGGAAAAGAAAGGGTTAGGAAGGGAAATAAGAAAGTTTTGTGTTCTTAATATTTTTATAGATGGAATGAGAAGGGATGCAGAGGGGTGAGGAGGGGAACTATTGGGCTTTTTATAAGAAAATACATTCCTCTCAAAAATGAACGGATTAGACAGGGAGGTGGACAATTAACATCATGAGCCTAGTTTAAATGACAAATATACCGCTAAAAGTTTAATACACATCTTTCTCTTTCAAATAGACGACTCAATCTTAACTTCTCATCTCACACGTCACATATTAATACTATATCTATATGATCTCAAATTACATGAACTAAGGTTATGATATTTATGTATATTTTTCATTCTTTTTTGTTAATCTTAAAAGCATCGTTGGTTTTTTACATCGGCTTTGATTGTAATTTTAATTTCTATAAATGTTTTCAAATAAGATTTGATGTGCTTGAGGACAAATATAGAGAACACAGTGTAAGGTATGAACACGTTTGATTGTGTAAGAAGTAAAAGGCTAGTAAAACTTTTTTTTAAGAAACAAACACCCCTTGAGTGTGTGTGGGTATATCACTGGATATATTTGTCTAAAGTGAATTGTTTTTATGTGATTGGTTAGGTGGTGACTATTACGACGGAAGATCAAGATAAGGTGATATGTTAAAAAGTTGACACGACAGTTGAGGGGAAAATGAAGGAGAAGTGACCATTACATGTAGCCTTAGACTATGTTTGACAATCAAAATTCGTACAAATCAAATCTTATAATACGAAAGGTAGGTTAATGAAAGAATATGATATACAAGAAAGATATACTAGCAAACAGCCCAATAACAAACTAGTTACTACTCGTATTAGTTTTGCAAATTCTTTTGCCGCGAGCGGGTGTCGTATATATAAGAGTGGCTAGCTAGGTTCCATGGTGGACTCGTTCATGCACGTTACGTAAAAATGGTTGCATAAAGAATCGAATTCTTGAACGACGTACATGATAAGACGCTAAAAGGTATGCCGAATGCACCCGATATAATCTATATATGGATAGGAGATGTGTGGAGCAACCACGACCATGGGCATGATGAATCGTACATGAAATCACTAACAGAATAGCATTTGATTACTAGAATGCATAATCACACGTTATAGGTACTATAAATAGTATGAGTATCCACCTAAGCCACTAAGGAGAAGTATATGAGACTGAACTACGAATAGACGACAAATTAGGGAGCAATGCATTGTTGGAAGTGATGGATCGACGACTTGCTTAACTAGTAAGTTAGGGAATGACTTTCCGAATTTAACATATGGTTCAAAGGTTTTCACTATCTCGTATTGAATGTGATTCAAATGAGCAACTACTATTAGGAGAGGTGTGGAGGGTGTGGTTGAGGGTTTTTTCATCGTCCATCAACTCTTCACATCAAAAAAACATTCTTTTATTTATTTTTAATTTTCCTTTCAACTATTGCACCACCCTCTCACTATTCTATTATTATTTTTCTAATTTTTATTATTTAAAAATACCCCCAAAACCCAAATAGTACTCACAATACACACACAAAACATAAAATATTATTTCTTTTTCTTTAAAGGATTTTGTCTTGGCATGTCATTTCACTCCAGACTTTAGTCCCGAAAAAAAGATGTTTACTTTTTTCCCGTAGAGCTAGGTATGGTTCTTTATAACATCCCGCTAACATGTCATATTTCTTTTGAGTTTTTCCCGAGCCACACCCTTTAGTCTTAGAACTGCCCTTGAGCTAAGAGAAGACAATAAAAAAATGTCAAAAAGAACGAGGTAGAGTTTACCCGCGCGTTGCGACGGAGCAACTTTTTTATGCGGCGTATATTTTTTTAAAAGTGCGATTTTCTTATTTCTAAATTTGGCATTTTTCATGTTATATGTATGACATTCTGTTATGAGGTTCTATTTATTGTCTGACCATGTGGTTTATTTTAAAGTTATTAATTAGTTTAGAGGTGTGTTTTGAAAGTTTTTTAATCTTTTCAAAAATATATATTAAAAAATAATTTTTTTAATAAAATCAATATGTATTTCAAAATTATTGCAATATTGAGCTCGTTTTGTTCGCAATTGGAAAATTTTTTTAGTAGTATATTTTTTTATTAATTGAATCGGCAGATATATGTTATATATGATAAATAAAATTCGTTATAAAAAAAGACGTAAATAATTAAAAGGTTAAGGTAATTTTCGTAATTTATCGTATAGTTTGAGGGAGCATTTTATAAATTATTATTTAAATTGTTGTGTTGGGCTTAAAATTTGATGTTGGATTGTTCTTTGTGGGCTGGATGAGCCCAATGAAAACCCATCGTTGTTTTGTCAGCATTCGTAATGATAAATGTATATATGTACAATGTTGACATACCAATCCATGATAACTCAACATAACATGTGCATACTTGTAAAAAAAATAGGGAAAATTACCAAAAAGGTCTAAAATCTAAAGGGTGTGTGCTATTTTATTCAAACAAATGGTTTTTCTCAAAATAGTCCATATCAACTGGGCAACTAGATAACCTAAAAAGAAATTGACACGTGTCTCTTATTATAATATTAAAGTATAAAATTTCTGGGCAACCTCTTGTACTTATGGAAAACTTATTGTACTTATGGCAACCTATTGTATTTATGATTATCGCCCAATAAGTTTGAAGCAACTGGAAGATTTGCTAATGGCTGTAATCCATCGTTTATCGTCTTAATCCCTAAAAAAATTAACCCTCTCGGGTTTTGTGATTATCGCCCAATAAGTTTGATTGGTTGTGTGCATAAGGTCATCTCTAAGGTGCTTGCCACGAGGCTAGCAAAGGTGATTCCTTCGATCATTGGTCTGAATCAAACGGCCTTTATTGCGGGTCGACAAATATTAGATGGATGTTTAGTTGCTAATGAGATTATTCGTATGTCTAATATTGAGAAGCATAAACTCATGATATTTAAAGTTGATTTTGAGAAGGCATTTGATAGTGTTAACTGGAAATTTCTTCAGAATATCATGAGGCAAATGGGGTTTGGTGAAAAATGGAGAAAACGATGGCGCTTCTTTCTTCGCTCTATCTCGGTCTTGATCAACGGTCTCCCTCTAAGGAATTCAAAATGGAGAGAGGTCTTCGGCAAGGAGATCCTTTATCCCCTTTTCTCTTTCTCCTTGTTGTCGAGGCTCTTCAAATCGCTATATTAGAAGCATGTAGCAAGGGTTTCTTCAAAGGGGTCTCTCTCGCAGAAGGGGGTGTTAATATATCGCTCTTGCAATATGCTGATGATGCTCTTTTCTTTGGAGAATGGTCGAGACTTAATGCAAAAAACCTTATTCTCATTCTTAAATGCTTTGAGAATGCTTCGGGGTTAAAGATCAACCTCTCTAAGAGTAGGTTTATTCGTATTGGTTTCCAGAGTCACGTTTGAAATGGTTTGCCTCCTCGATATATTGGTATACATGATTATGTTCCATTCATGTACCTTGGCCTCCCGCTTGGTAAGAAAATGCGTTTTTGTGACGGATGGAATGAGGTAGTCAATCGCTTTAGAGTTAGGCTTTCCAGTTGGAAATCCAAGACTCTTTCAATTGGTGGGAGACTTACGCTTATTAAGTCTATTCTCGGAAGCTTACCTATTTATTATTTTTCTCTATTCAAAGCTCCCCTAAAGGTTATTAAACTCCTGGAATCTATCAGGTGCCGATTCTTTTGGGGTTTCAAAGAATCGCAACGTGGTATTTGTTGGGTCAAATGGAATAGCATTCTGTTAAACTCTAATATGGGGGGTTTAGGAGTCGGTAGTCTCTTTGCTAAAAATCTTGCCCTTCTTGGTAAATGGAAGTGGCGCTTCCTTACAGAGAAGGATGCTCTTTGGCGATTGGTAATTAAACATTTTTATGGAGATGATGGTGGTTTTGGTTCGTCGCCTGGCTCGAATGGTAATACCGGTACATGGTGTGATATCCTAAAGGCAGTGAAGGGTATTGAGGGCATTGACTCCACCTTCAAAAATTCTTTCTGCCTAAAAGTTTCTAATGGTTCAATTATCTCATTCTGGAGAGACCCTTGGTGTGGGAATGGCTCTCGGCTAATGACTATTCCTAGGTTATATGCACCTTGATTCTTCCAAGATTGGTAACGATTTAGCGATCATTGGCGTGCCGTGGATGATGTTTGGGGGGGAAATTAGGAGTGGAGATATCCTCCTCATGGCAGGGCTATTAGTGATGTTACTGATATGCTTTCTCTTATTGGCAATCTATCCCTCTCCCCTGATGACGTTGATAAATGGACGTGGTCTCAAGATAATTCGGGTATATTCAAGTTACAAACTCTTTCGAACAACATCCAAAATTTGTCTTTGGCGGACTGTAATCTCGGTGTTCATCACACTTGGAACTCGTGGATTCCTCGAAAGGTAAATATATGTGTTTGGAGAGCCTCAATAAATAGGCTTCCTACTCGTACAAATCTTATCTCTCGAGGTGTTTTTTTGGCTTCAGTCCTTTTGTCCTTCTGCGGGGAAAAATAGGAGGAGGACATTAAACACTGCCTAAATTAATGCCCTTGTGTTTTGCCAATTTGGCAAAAAGTGAGGAGTTGGTGGTCATTTGCCCTCCCTGTTACCTTCCTTCTCATTCTCTATTACGGATATCTCCTTGGGCAGCTGGTACCTCATGATAGTCCACGCCTTAAAAAGACCATCCTTGGATTTTTTCAAAGTGCTTTATGGGCGGTCTATTAAAGAGGAGGATATATTCCCGTCTATTCAGAGATTGACAAAGACTTGGATTTCTGCTCGTTATTCGCGGCCTACTTCTTAGAACTGTTGGATTTCTAGCTTGTGCGATCTGTTTGCTCATCTGTGATTGCTTGCTGGTTTCTTCTCTGGTTCAGGTGGCAGCAGCAAAATGTGTTTGGGTCTGCTGTTTTTTGGGGGTGGATATGCAGCCTAGTGTTTGGTTTGGTTGTCCTATGCCTTCTTTTTGTCTAGATTGGTCCATCTCACTGCTTTTGATTTGTAGCCTGATTCTTTCATATCTCATGTGAGATTTTGGCTTTTGTATCTTTTTGCTTATGGTGGGTCTTTGGTTCAACTGGGCAACTAGATAACTTAAAAAGAAATTGACACGTGTCTTTTATTATAATATTAAAGTATAAAATTTCTGGGCAACCTTTTGTACTTATGGAAAATTTATTGTACTTATGGGCAACCTATTGTATTTATGAGCAACCTATTTGTACTTTAATATTATAATAATAAACATGTGTCAATTTCTTTTTAAGTTGCCCTATGATATTTTTAAGAAAAAACTTTTTGATAAGGTAAAAAGACATTCATCCTTTGGATTTAGGACCTTTTTTGAAATTTTCCCAAAAAAATTATCACTAACAACATAAAACTTACACATTATATTATATATATATATATTCATTTCTGATCAGAAATGACGTCGTTTTACTAAAAGAAAAAAAAAATTGGCCCATTAAGTAAAAACAAACCCATCAATGAGAATAAATGGCCCAACCTCATTAAATAAAAAAAATTCCAAAACATACCCTCGAACTATACGACAGGTTACGAAAACAACTTTAAACTTTTAGCTATTTACGACTTTTTTATATAATAAAATTTATTTATCAAAAACGTAACATACATCTATCGATTCATTCATAAAAAAATACCACCAAAAAGATCTTCGCATTGCGAACAAAACGAGCCAAATATTGCAATGCTTTTGACATAAGTATGATTTTACAAAAAATGTTAAAGTTTAATATATATTTTTGAAAAAAAAACACAACCCTAAACTAACTAATAACTTTAATGTGGAAACCTAGAGGGGGGGGGGGTTGAATACTATTCCGTTAAAACTTTAATTCTTTTGTATCAAATCGCCAATCAAGTTGGACGCAATATGAGAAGTGTCGATAATAGATTTACAACAATATCGCATATCTTAACAATACAAGCTCAACCACAATATCAACTATAAAGTATTACACAATCACATATAACACAATATATGCAACTATCCACATAATCATGAACACAATGCAAATATAAAAGTAAAGCCATAAATATAAACAAAAGCGTAAAGAGATAGGTAAAAGGAAATACAAACCGGACACGATGATTTATAGTGGTTCAGTCACAACGATCCTCTTCGCCCTACTCCACTCCCCGAGTACTCAACTCGAGAGTTACTTCACTAGTCAACAAGCTCCTTTCTCGGTGGAGATTTCCTGACACTATGCTAGATGTTAAATTCTTCTTCGGGTACAACCAAACTCGTTATGTTTTATGGCCCAACATAACAAACCTTGTGTTTTAAGGCCTAAACACATAAACCATGTCACTTACATTATTTTTTGACACTAAGCTAGATGTCGAGTCTTAATCTTAGCTAGAACCAATCTATCACCCGTACTTGTATTTTGAGGACTAAAATACTAACCAACACACCATCAACACTTTCGGATTTATACATTATCCGGATCTACACAAGTATACAAGAATGAAAGACATGGACTCGATATATATGTAACAAATAGACTAACTAGACTACATAACTTCGTATCTTGACGATGACGAAAGTTCTTCTCTTGCACATGAGGGAAGAAGAAAAGGATAGAAGATTGGATCACATTTAAACTAGATTAAACAAGTTAAATAATCAAAGATATAGTGAGATTTAGAGAGAGAAAGAACTGAAAAACCTGTGCAAAATGTTGTGAAAATAGTTGGAAGTGACCCACTATTTATAGGAGCTGAAAACAGTCTGTCAGACAGCGACGGCCCCCAGATTTATTAGGGGCTGCACAGTATTTAAGGGGGCCACCAACATATTTAAGGGACTGCCCCGACAGACGCTCATATTTTTGTCTTTTTGTAATGAAGGTAAAATCTGGTGAAAAACTATCTTGTTTTAGGGAGGAAATGACTATATTTGAAATTTGAAATAATTACCACATAAAACATTTTCTTTATAATTCAAAAATAATTTGTCTAAATAAATTTCGAGTAATTGTTTTGTTATATTTATAAAAAATATAAAGTTTATGACAAAAACTTATTTCTTTGATCATCCTACAAGTTTAATGTTGTTTGTACATACCTTACGTGATTTACGTCGGGTGCAAACAAATGTCGGTGTTGATGTAGACTTGAGACGTAAATATGTAGATGCATGTATGCATTGATGATTTGTGATTACGAGTAACTTGCGCACTTTACGTTACGTATTACAAGTCACATGTTTGTCATCACCAAAACATAAAGAGAAATGTCGGTGTTGATGTAGACTTGAGACGTCGAGAGATGTAGATGCATCTATGCATTAATGATTTTTGATTATGAGTAACTTGCGCACTTTACGTTACGTATTACAAGTCATATGTTTGTCATCACCAAAACATAAAAAGATCGTATAGATTAAATATCGTAATATTTGCACTAACAATCTCCCCCTTTTTGATGATGACAAAATATGTAAACTATAGCACATAGTTAAGTTTAAAAGTTACTCGTTTACACTCTCTTCTCCCCTTTTTGTCGAAGCAAAAAGGTAATATGTGGATAATGGTTAGAGCATATAGGTTGGAGGTTTGAGAATGAGACATGAGAAGAGGGTATGTGCTCCGGGTATATACGTTAGAGGAATGAGAAGAAGGTAGGTGCTCCGAGTATATAGGTTTGAGGTATGAGAAGAAGATATGAGAAATAAAGGTAAAAGTGATTGTGTATTTCTTAGATAGTTCAGAAAAGGTCATCAGATATGAGAAGTAAGCAAGAGAAAAAGGTAAGTACTTCAAGTGTATAGGTTGAAGGAATAAGGAAAAGGTAGGTGCTCCAAGTATATAGGTTGGAGGAATGAGAAGAAAATGTGAGAAATAAGGTCGAGGCAGTTTTGTGTTTCTTGGATAATTTAGAGGAGGTCGTGATAGATGAGAAGAATGCATGAAAAGAAAGTAGGTACTTCAAATATATAAGTTGAAGGTATGAGAAGAGGACCTTAAGGTTAAGGGTGATTTTGAAGTGGAGGGGGTGAAGTATTTGGAGTATGAATGAACCCTTCATCGTATTTGTCAATCTCCAATCCTATCTTCCTATAAAGGTGAGCTTACATCATCCAGGGAAGTCTTCTATCATTACGGTTTAACCAAGTCTATGCTTTTTACCCACGTATCTCCAAGCTCACCCTTGCTCATTGGATCCTCATGATAATTACATTCCTTGTATATTGACTCTAACGAATCCATGGATCAAATAAATTACCATCGAAGCTCAAAAAGTTCGATGAGTGTAATTTAAATGAGTAGAACGCTTGCAAGTGCTCCCCTTCGGTGAATGCTCCCCCTTGTTAAGGACACCAAGGAATCAAGATATAGATGTGTACTACAAAACAAAGTTAGTAGATAAGTGCGCGCGCACACACACACACACACACACACACATACACACACACACACACACACACATATATAGCAAGATGTTAGCGGGGAACTAGGCATGCACTTTTAAGTGTTATGATTCTAAAGTATGACACTTTGAAAGAGAATAAGAAACTAGACACATGCAATCAACTTAAATGATGAAATAAAAAGAATCGAGACATATGTTTAAGGACTAAGATTCGACTGACTTTTAATAAACGAGAGTGGGATTTGTTTATTGGTTGACACACAAATATTATGAGGATGACCTTTTAAAGAGAGACGAATGACACTTAATATCTTGGCGAGATATGCCAAAATATATACTTTAAAAGGATAAAAAGAGAGATAAGACGAGAATGGAGACGATATGCTCTTGGATGAGAATGAAAAAGATTCCATAGAGCTAAAAAGTAGGGAAGGATGAGCGAGACTAAATAAGAAAGGTGTTGACAAGAGGTTGTCAGAAATGATTGATATATCATGTGAACTAACAATTGATGTGTATGTATCCTATCGAGACAAAGGTAGATGATTGGGAATTCAAAGATTTGTTTGGTGTTTTGTTGGTTGTTAATGTTGAGGAGCAAAGGTGGGTATGTGAAATGAGGTGGTAGTTCTTTTTTGGAGGAAGAATAGAAAGAGACTCAATAATGTGGTGACTCAATAACACTTGAAGATTGAATATCTTCTTTATGTTCTTCACTTTCTAGAAAGTGAAAAGTTTTGCGAAGGAGTGACATTTGCATTTCGCAAATTACTTAAATATTTTGGATGAAATAATTAAGTTGTCAAGAGATATAGGAGGAATTTTAATAGTAACTAGACTATTAAAAGAGAGAAAAAAACGTTTAGAAGTGAGAAAAAACGTTAGAGGTGAGAAGACTTATTAGAAGTGAAAAGGAACGTTTTGAAGTGAGAGGAAACGTCAGAAGTAGAAAGAATATTAGAAGTGAAATGACTATCAAAAGTGAGAAGAACCGTTTAGTGGTCAGGAGACTTATTAGAAGTGATAAGGAACGTATAGAAGCGAGAGGAAACGTCAGAAGTAGAAAGACTATTAGAAGTGAAACGACTATTAGAAGTGAGAAGAAACGTTTAGGAGTGAGAAGAATCATCTATAGATAAGAAGAGAATATTAGAATTGAGACAAGACGTATGCGAGATGTGAGGACCAAGGTTTGTATGTGAGGGGATTTATTGTGAAGTGATGGATTGTAAGTGTATCAATTGTAAGGAATGTGTTTGATAATGAAATGCATTTCATTATCAAATTCACTTGACTCTTGACAACATAAGCAACGATGCTTATAAGTGTTGGGATCTGAGGGTGACCCATTGATCTATAGAAAGATATTGGGCATAGGTTTGGGTGAAGAGTAGACGTTAGCTCATAGCAGAAGAGATGAAGTGTTTGTTTATGGATTTAGAAAAGAATAAATGGTATTACACGCCTGCTGCCAACGGTCCCACATATATTTGGGGCCGCCGGACCGCCAATAGGAAAGGGCTTGATTTTTGATGAATTTTGTGAAAGAAGTGACATTTTAATTTGCATTTCGCTAATTAAAAATACTTAAAATACTTCGGATGAAGTAGTTAAGTTGTCATGACATGGAATGGAACACGGACTAGAATTAAGACTTAAAGAAAAGAAGAGAGCGATTTACAAAATGTCTTCCATCATTCCTAAACCAAGACGAAGATAATTAAACGATTCACGTTTAAGGGGTAAAGAAAAATTATCGGCGATGTTATCTTCAGACGCAACCTTATCAATGGAGATGTTTCCTTTTGGACATTGTCCCGAAGGAAATGGTGACGTATCTTCGGTGTGTTTTGTCCGCAAAATAAATAAATAGATAGAGAAGAAAACAAAAAAAGATGGAGGCGACGAGCTTGACAATGTCAAGATAGATGATGGTTAACATACTATAAACTACATCCACGAAGTTATGTAGCTCTTCTCGAGCAATATGAATGTTCATACAACAATCACACGACGAGGTATGAGGTTGTCTTAAAGGTGGTAGTGGAAATGGTGGATGAAAGGAATTAGCCATCTATATGGTTGTAGAGGCGTGATTGAGTGAGAAGAAAGAGGTATGATCGCAATTTACCAAAAGACAAAGAATGTTTTCGTTGAAGAGAAAGAGTGTTTTTTGTTGAAGAGAAAAAATGTTTTCGTCAAAGAGAAAGAATGTTTTTGTCGAAGAGAAAGAATGTTTTCGTCGAAGAGAAAGAATGTTTTCGTCAAAGAGAAAGAATATTTTCTTCGAAGAGAAAGAATGTTGCCATCGAAGAGAAAGAATGTTTTCGTCGAAGAGAAAGTATGTTTTCGTCGAAGAGAAAGGATGTTTTCGTCGAAGAGAAATGATGTTTTCGTCGAAGAGAAAGGATGTTTTCGTCGAAGGGAAAGAATGTTTTCGTCGAAGAGAAAGAATGTTATCGTCAAAGAGAAAAAATGTTTCCATCGAAGAGAAAAGGAGAGCGTTTTAACTTAAGTAGTTAAAAGGCTTGAATATGGATTTTTGGATATGACCTTTAACGTTTGCGATCACAAGTTAAAGATACTTAAATATTTCGGATGAAATATTTAAGTTGTCAAACCTACTAGGAGGTGGATTAGATTTGTATCTAACCTTCCCTTGACAAAATAGTAGATCATTTGGAAGAAGGCAAGATGACGATTAAGGGAATGTATGAGTGAAGATTCTAGGAGATATAAGACCATTTTACGACTCTCTTTGACTTTTTAGATTTGTGACACGGACGCAAATAAAAATATTCTAGTGTGAGAAAATATATATACCAAGATGCATAAGACATATAGATACAGGCATGCAACTTTATCCAAGCATGCATCGACACAATAATTAACGAGATTAATGTGTAAGACTATATGACATACGTTAATTGTCATACATTAAGCTAACATAGTGTAGGTGCAAAATTAACACGTAAGTCATGTAAAATGGCGCAAACAAAACATAA
>BQNB010085377.1:0-13823 GCA_026074375.1 Tanacetum coccineum | reverse complement strand
TATATATATATATATATATATATATATATATATATATATATATATATATATATATATATATATATATATATATACCAATAATGATAGCTACGTATAGATATAGCAATAAACTAACGGGGAACATGACATGCATGTCTTAGATATATGCACTCTAAACTATGACATTTTAAAAGAAAATTACAAACCTAGACACATGCAATCATCGTTTTAATAAAAGCAACCTAAATCCATGATAGAAGGAATCATGACGTATACTTAAGACATGAGAGTGTTTAGGAACCTATGATAAGGTTCGATCGGAACATGCTTAAGGACTAAGACTTGACCAACACCCTTTGGTATAATACTGAATTTAATAAATGAGAACGAAATTCATTTATTGATTGACACACTATTATTATGAGAATGACTTCTTCCAAGATGTCATTTGGATAAGGGGTATTAACGTATTTTGATCGATACGTTCCTTATGGTATCGTCATCTAACCAAGATGATGATGTGGATTTGAATAGACTAAGGGTTGTATTGAGAGATTTCTAAATCCTCAAGGTTTCTTTGTTAAGCATTATGTATGCTTTTCATGTTTGGGGTGTTTACGGATAAACATTATCGTAAGACTTTAGGTCGAACTAAATGTTGATGATAAGGATGATTTGTTAAGAAAAGATAAACAAAGAAGGATAAGCGTGAATGGAAAGGGAAGGTGTTGACTATAGGTTTGTTGGATGTTTTGTTGGTTGTTAATGTTGATAAACAAAGGTGAAAATGTGAAATGAGGTAGTAGTTCTTTCATGGTGGAAGAAAAGTAAAAGACACAAAAGTGGAAATGATAACAATTGTGATGACTCAATAACACTTGAAGATTGAATATCTTCTTTGTTTTCTTCACTTGCTAGAAAGTGGAAATGATTGGACTCAACAACACTTGGGATGACTCAATAACACTTGAAGATTGAATATCTTCTTTGTGTTCTTCACTTGCTAGAAAGTGAAAATGATTGGATGAGACGCATTTCATTACGAAATTCACTTAACTTTTGACAACATGGGCACACATTCTTATGAGTGTTGGGATATGAATATGAGACGCATTTCATTACGAAATTCACTTGTAGGAAATGGTTACATGGTGAATTTTGGGGGGGGGGGGGGGGAGTGTCTGGATATGAGGTGAGAAGCATTTCACTATGAAATTCACTTAATTTGGCAACTTAGGCACACTATGCTTATGAGTGTCAGGAAATGGAATGGAGAGTATTTCATTTGGAAAAATTCACTTGTGGGGAAATGGTTACATGGTGAATCTTCTTGTGAAGATGACTAGGTAGATGACTCAAGATTGGTAGTGGTAAGGATGACTCGGTTTTACATTGTTGGTTTCTAGTGAATAAGAATCACATATGTGAGTTCTTGAGAGTATTTGGTTAAAGGATATATGTGAACATGTGTGTTTTCCCTTCTCTTTTAATTTGTGCTTATCCGGACATAAATTGTGGAATAAAAAGAATAAATGAAGAAAAATAAAGACGTAAGCGATGTGCTTGACAATGTCATGACGAATGACGGATGCGGTTAGCTCATACGATGAATTCATCCATCGAAGTTATGTAGCTCTTCTGAGTATTTACGAATGTTCATAGATCAATCACACGACGAGGTACGAGTTGTCTTAAAGTGGCAGCGGAAATATGATCGGAACAGATTTTACAATCTAATATAATAATAGGAGGCGTGATTTAAGGTTTTTGTGTCTCTGCATCGAATTAGACATGAACAATGAGTGACATTTTAATTTTCATTTCACGAATTAAAAATGCTTAAACATTTTAGATGAAATGATTAAGTTGTTGAGATTTATCAGAATGTATTTAATAGTAACAAGACTATTAAAATGAGAATGACCATGTTCTATGTGATTTGTTTCATCATTACTAGACACTAGACTTAAATAATAAAAAGGTTCACGTTTGACGTGGTTTGGGGAGGATTGCCGACGTTGGTTGTTCTTCGTCCCTTTGCTGACGAAAACTTTTTTGATGAAGATATTTCCTTTTAGACATAGCGGACGAAGGAATTGACGCAAGAAATTTTTTTGATGCGTGGTTTTTCTATCCTAGAGCGACTAGATAATGTTCGATCCACATTTGTGTATGGACGTTGGTGCATGACGATAACCATCGTGACATTCCTAAGGGGATGGAAAGGACTAACAGAATGTGAAAGTTCTTGGTTTCAAAGGTGTGTATATTAAGGAGGTTACCAAATCACTTATGTAGAAACTGTAAGGACCTCATTTGTCACCCACGAAGTTGATTGTAAGCTTTTTAGCTTTAAGGAAGACACATTTTAACATATGTGTTAAAAGGCTTGAATATGAATTTTGGATATGAACCTTAACGTTTGCGATCGCAATGTTAAATTTAAATAGGATATTTAGACGAAAATATATTTAAGTTGTCAAACCTACTTGGGGGAGTGTAGATATGTATATAACTTTTCTTGATGAAAGAGTGAATTGTTTGGCAAGAAGGCCATAGATGATGAATAAGGGTATGTATGGGTGAAGACTCCTAGGAGATGTAAGGACCATTTTACGACTCTTTTGACTTTTTAGATTGTGACCAAACACGAAGGAAATATATTCTTGTATGAGAAAAATATACACCTGTTGAATAAGACATATAAATATAGGGCATATCAGTTATCTAAGCATGCAATCGACACCAATAATCAACGTGATTTAATGTGTAAGACTTCTATGGCAATTTAAACGTGAATTGTTAGATATTAAGCTTATATATTGTAGTGTACCACTTAAACACGGACTGTCATGTAAGATGACGATAACCAAAAAAATGATAATTTTAAATGTAATCGTCATGTAAAACATGTTAGCATTTAGGAGCATGTGTTATTTAGATAAACTAAGAAATATTTTATCTAAATTGCTAGAAAAAGACAAATGCCTTTATAGTGGACATGCATTTAATATTTAAGGAATTAAAAGTTAAACATCAAGATCATGAAGACATATAATTTCATTACATGGGAACAAGTAATCATCTTGAAACATTAAAGCACATATGTGAGGTGCATTGTGTCTAGATTGACTAAGGAGAAGCCTATTTCCTCGTGCATCAGTGTGACTCTATAAATGAGATACAAATTTTATCGATGTAGACTATCATTAGGCATATTTAGGAAGATCCATTTAATCAAATTAGAGAATGAATATGAGACTATCACTAGTGGTGCTCAATTCAGGCTAAACACGATCATTTTTATAGGTTATACACCGAACCCAACTTTACTCTTGGAAGAAATTCAACCGTTAGGTCAAATTGAACTTCTAGTGCAATAGTTTCTCAGTACGTCCATTTCATTGTTTATGACAAAATAGAATTCTTATATTTGCCTAATGAAGTGTAGCAAAGATAAATTTGCAGTATCTTTTCCAAGAGGGCCTAACATGACTCAACTAACATACTTTAATTCTGGTTCGCATAATACTAATCAAGATGTGTGGAATTCTAAGATAAGCGTAAGCAGGATGTTTTAATATTTTGTTCAAGATCTATAGGTTGTTTGCTTGATTTAATGGATGTCTTATATTTAGTCATCTTATATGTGTAGTTGTCACATGTGATATTTAACGTGTTTGGTTTTTTTTTTAATTTTTTTAAAGCCAAGAGATGTGCTTATTTGTGACAATGACAAATATGTTATATTGAGAGTGTTTTAAGAATTCTCCATTTCATGTCATGTGAGATGAATCTCATTAATATTATTTATCTTAATTGAGTTTGTGATTCTTTAATAATAAATGATTAAAAAAAGACATATTTAAATTTTTAAACAAATACGCTTTTCTAAAATTATTATTCTTATCAATGTTGTATATCATAATTAAACAAGTATTTGAATAAATGTATTTTTACTTGTTTATGCATTGACACATATTTTGAAATTTTATTTTTAAAAGGGGTTATTTTTCAATTCTAATAAATTACATTTTCAAATTTAGGTAGTGTATTTCCTTGTAACACAACCATTTATTGCTATAAAGAAAATAAATGCATATGATATATATTATACTTTATTTTTTCGTTTAATACAATAATTCCATAAAATTCTTTAACTTGAAATTTTCCCAAAAATCTTGTTATCTAAGGTGATTAATGTGAAATATACAAGAATAATATTTCTTTTTTATGTGAGAATTTAGTTTTAAAAGTTATATTATAGTTGGAGTTGTGCTTTTATGTTGTAATAAGCAAATATACTTATGCTCGTTGTTTGTGTGTTTGATTTTTTTTGGAAATGACACATTTACCAAATGCATTGCAATGTAAATTGCTTGAATATTTCGGACGAAACATTCAAGTTGTCAATCCTAATTCATTGTGTATATTATGCATGTATTAAACATATTAGTATAATATTTGAAACACAACCATTGGACAAGTAGACTCAATATGGTATCATCAACACAAGTGTGAGTTATGATCCGATGCATATTCTTTTCATCTAGAAAAGAATGTAATTATTTTCATATCAATCTAGTGTGATTGAGCATGTAGATCCAAGATAATATCTTTTGTTATATTTTGATATAGTCTTGAAGCTAAACAAATAAGAATTCAATTTCATGTCCATACTAAAAAAACTTGTCAATTAGATTCGATAAATATATTAACCATAATTTGAATAATGAATCGATATATACTCGAGATCTTTCTTGACCCCCACGAATACTCATTTAAAAGAAAATAAATAAATATTTTAATAGTGTGTTCCATTAATCCTAAGATTATTCGTGAGAATAAGGTTAATAAATGATGAAAAGTTAACTTATTGCTTCATGATTGTTATATATTTTGATTATGTGAAAGTTTTTTATTGTTATCGTTACAATGTGTACACTTTCGGACAAAATCATAAGTATTATTATACAAAACACAACTCTTGTAAAATGCTATATAAAATAAAATTAGGTGTGTTATGTTGGATCAATTTAAACACACGCATAGTTCGAAAATACATTTTCTTTTACTTAAATACTAATATATTAAAATGATCTATTTTCTCTTGTTTAAACAATCTAAGGTCAAACAAGGTAAGTTGTTGAAAATATTTAAACGTGTTGTTAAAAATAGATTAAATCATTAAAAATATTTAGGTGACTTGTTTTAACACATTTATAATATACTTGATAAGTTATTGAACTCTTATTCCTAAGGAATATTCCCATATCGAAAGATTTGTAAATTTTTATGTACGTTTTTAAATTAAGTGATATATGCCTATATGCAATGCAAGAACAATTTCTCAATCTTAATGCAAGAAATATAAGCATTAAGTTCTAGATAGGCAATTATCCGAAAAAACTAGCTCAAACGAATAGTGTACATGCATATGGGTTAGAGATTTAATAGCATAAATTTCAATTAGCGAATCTATTTTAATATTTTCTATTAACAAAATTTAGACACAAAGATGTGCACATTATTATATAGCATAACACATAAAAGTACTTGTCGTCGTTTTGTGTATTCAGATACAACATGTATACTTATAGCTCTGGTTTTGTTTGAAACGAATTAGTTTCCTCCCCATTTCAAAAATTAACCAATTTTAATATTTTTGAAAATTTAATTACATCATTTTTCAAAGATATACCCACTAGAAATGCCGACTCGAAGGAAAAGGTAAAATACAAGTTTTACGTCAAAACGACACACAAATTTTTGACCACTATGTAGTATTTTGCATTTTTGAATTACTTAATTTTGTAATAAATACTTGGAAGTATTTTTAAACGAAAGTAGACTCAATTACACGACTTCTATGGACTTAAAGTTAATTTTATATGAATTTTCAAAGTTTTTGAAAATCTGCCGAATCAGACAGGTGGCCCCTTGATTGATAAGGGGGCCGCCCAAGGAGATAAGGGGGCCGCCCATCTGACACACATATTCACATTTTTTGTACAAAATCATTTCGTAACTTAGCGGAAAGATGTATAACTTACTAAGTTTGATACCGAACATAAAACACTTATTTTAAGCATCATTTTTACTTCAAGCTAGTATACTAAGTGTATTTAACAACAAAACTAATACAAGTTAAGAAACAAAACACTTTTCATATTTAATCCCACTTCATGGGTAATTTGATACATGAATCGTGCTCCATTTTTAAAACCATTTGTTTTAAAAATTAGAGCAACGTGGCTCTGATACCAATTGTGGAAAAACGTAGAGGGGGTGAATATGTTTTTATTTAAAAACATAAAACTTTTAGTATCAAATTATCGATCAAGTTGAACGCAATATGAGAAGTGTGAATAATACATCTATATTCATTAGAACATATCATAGCAATATAAACATAATCAAAATACTAATTTCTATCCATAACACAATCTTCATCCAAACAATATAAGCAACAATCAACACACATATAGATCTAATGCTAATATAAATGCAAGGAGATAAGGTAAATAAAGATATAAAGCGAAAGGTAAAAGAAAGTGCAAACCGGACATGATGATTTATAGTGGTTCGGTCACGAAGCTCCTCTTCGCCCTACTCCACTCCCCGAGTACCCAACTCGAGAGTTAATTCACTAGTTCAACAAGCTCCCGTCTCGGGCGCGAGAAAAACCAACAACGTTGCTTATATTATTTTTCGACACTAAGTTAGATGTCGAGTTCTTCTTCGGGTACAACCAAACCCGTTATGTTTATGGCATAACATAAAAAACCGCACAACGTCGCTTATAATGTTTTCCGACACTAAGCTAAATGTCGAGTTCTAATCCTAGCTAGAACCAATCTATCACAACTTTTGTATTTTGAGGACTAAAATACTAACCGCACTACTTCACTACACTTCACAACTTTACTTCACTTCACAACTTCACTTCACTTCACGACTTCACTTCACTTCACCACTTTACTTCACTTCACAACTTCACTTCACTTCACTTCACGACTTCACTTCATTTCACCTAGACACTAACACGATCACCTCGATCTAGTTATTCTCACCATGATCACCATGATCTAACTATACTTTCTATGATCACCACGATCTAACTATTATACAAGTTTGGAATACATGGACTCGATCTATACATTGTGAATGTAAGACATGTCACGAATGGACTAACTAAACTACATAACTTTGTATCTTGACGATAGCGAGAGTTCTTCTTTTGCACTTAGAGATCTAAGTTTGAATCACTTGGAAACAAATGCTTAAGATTAAATGATCAAAGGATTGTAGGTGATGTATAAACTGATTTTAGACAGAAAAGAATAAGTGCAAAAGGTGAGAAAATTAGTGGGAAATAGTCTAGTATTTATAGGCAAGCTGGGGAGCATTTTTGTCTGGCCGGCCCCCTTAATTCATATGTCGGCCCCCTTATCACTAAGGGGGGCGCCCTTATAATTAAGGGGGCCGCTCAGGCCTAGACGCTCCTATCAGAACCCGAAATTTTCAGAACTTTAAATTACTATTTTACCCTTTGACTTTTTAGTTCCGACTTGACAAAGAACAAACAGATATATGTCATGTCGATGTGCGTTGTGGTGGTCTTTGGTTTGGGACACCAGTTAAGGACAGGAATACTATGTGGCATGATATGATATGCCCGGTTGTTATTAGCATTGGTGTCATGAGCTTAGCGCAACAATAAATACTTTCATGTGAAGTTGTATTTGTTATAACGGCACATGTGCTTTGTATGTGAAGTTATATCTCCTATAACTGTCGCATACGCATTGAAATCTTGTGGTCCACACTACTTTGGTTGAACATTTCCAATTACTAAACACTTTTCGTAATACTTTGAGTGAATCTGTATTCATTAAACGTTTTTGATCCTCGTAAATGTTTTACTTAAACCTATGAATTCACTCAACTCTATGTTGACCGTTTTTAGCATGTTTTTCTTAGGTGAATAGATTTAGACTTCTTAACGTGCTATGTGGAGTCTACGTTCAATATGATACCCTATTTCAAGACTTATCAAATTATCATACTCGTTGTCTTTTAAAAAACATAAATTTCGCTTCCGCTATCTTTTAAAACTAAATTATGCTTCCGCTAGATTTTACTTATGCTTCCGCAAATGTTTAATTTCTTTTGAATCATGTAAAACTTATTTATTTTTAAACAATGCAACGAGTTATGATTTCCAAAACGTCCATTAGTGGTCGTTCTCTTGTGCCTTGTGTTCGAAGTATGATGACGTCACGCCCTCGGACACGTATTCCGTCCAGGCCCCGTTTGGGGGTGTGACAGATTGGTATCAGAGCCAAGGTTATAGAGAACCAGGTAGAATATCTAGGTAGAATATCTAGGTAGAATATCTAGGTCTGGTCTATAACCAGTATGTGATCCTTACGTGCTTTTATGTGTGCCTTATACGTGCTTTTGCTATGGCGTATATGTGAGTATCATCTTGCTTTGAGCATGCTATGTTATGGGTTTATCTCTGCCCTGCGTTTATCATTCCCTGAGTTTATGTTGCTTGCGGTTATTGTTGCCCTTGAGCTCTATTTTGCTATGAGCTTACGTTTGTCTTGCGCTTATCTTTTCTCTGCGGTTTACGTTTGCATTACGTATATTTCCCCACTTGTTTATGTAGAAGTTGTCTATATAAATACTAAATCATTTTCTAAGACATTGTGAGTGACACAATGGTCTCTAAATTCTTTTCTAAGACATTGTGAGTGACACAATTGTCTCGTTTATTCTAAAATATCGTGAGTAGTATGATGGTCTTTAAAACTTTTCATGACTTTACATTATATCGTTTTGCATAACTTTGAAAATTGTCGCAGTCTGCCGACCCCACTGGTTATCCTACTATTCGACTTTGAAGACGACTTTGAACACTCGTCCCATACTGTTGAAACATCTAAGTCATCTCGTTACGTCTCAATTTCTCTTACTTCTCGTAACTCCTGGAAGCATGCCTATTAATTCGCTCACAACTTTAACCCATCACCTCATAACATCCCACTTTTGGAAACACGACTTTTGAAATTCGACTTATTTCATTCTCTTTACTTCATTCGATTTCGAAGTGAATACCGACGACGAAACAAGGAATGAGTTCCACGAGGATCGAGTGTATTGTAACCCAACGGATTGCTAAATGCTATTGAAGCTAATACTGTCTATGAGGAAAGAATCCACATGGCTCGCGACTAAATAAATTAGGTCGTATGTTAGGAAACCAAGGTAGTAAGGAATGCCAACAACAAAATAAATGACAAAAGGCCGTGAGAGCTTACATTGCTAAACCAAATTTCAAGGACGCATAAGTAGCAGAAATTTCCCTTCCACAACAAACGAAAGTTGCACCACACTGGACCATGCACTGTGAAGTGCAATAACTACAAGAGTGTTGACCATGTGAGTAGGAATTATAGGACACCCGTTTCGATATTCAACTTAGAGGCCATAGTGGCAAATTAGAAATCTAAACCGTGCGAACCGTATTTAGGAGGTTAAAACTCGTTGGAGCTCTAACGCCGTCAAAGATAACGTTGATGTTTAAGGAAAGACTTTTTTTCCCTATTTAGTGAAACCAAAGTAGACTCAGACTGTAATCTCTAAGAGTGTTGCACTAGTATTTACCTGTGAATTTCGTGTATTGTGTGGATTTCCCAAAATCCTTTGTTCAATTTGTGTCATAATAATTTTGTCAGTTACACTTCACATCTCTAGTAAATATATGTAAGCTGCTCCTTGAGTCTGTTACCGTCTTACAACCCATCTCGCTATATTTATGTAAACTGTCTTACTGTTATTAACTAAGTGGATGGTATCCTATGAAATATTTTAGTGTCGTCTTATTAACCTAGTTTTCGCGTTATGAACTATTTTACACCAGTTTACAAACCGTTTGCTGATAGCTTCTTGTTTATTTCAACACCTTATAAACTATTTTGATATCATTCCATGAACCGTTTTGTCAACATTTTATAATTATCTTACTATTACCTCATAACTTATTTGAGTATAAGTTAATGAACCAACTCGTTTTCATTTTATAACCTAATTTACGGTTAATTATAAACCCTTTTGCTACCCTATTATAAATTATTTTGCAGATATCTTACAAACTATTTTGCTGTCAATTTATGAAATATGTCGTCAACATCTTATGAACTACTTCGTGTCTTTTATAAACCATTACGTTGCCACTTTATAAACTGTTGGGTTGTCAACTCGTAAACCATTTGTTACCATTACATTATAAACTGTCACGTAACTTTCTCGTAAACTATTTTGTTATCGCCTCATAAAACGTTTCTCGTTATCTTATAAAATATCTTGCGTCGTTATATAAACAACCCTGTTTTCATTACCACGAACTGTTTTGCTACCTTATAAATTATATCGTTTATACCGTATAAGATTTTTTTTTTAAACATTAGTTTGACAAAATGAGCATTTTATCGTTAGTTTCTAAATTATGCATAGCCTGATCACCTATGGATAATTCAAGAAGGACCATGCTATGCTGAGAGTAGTCACCATAAAATTTTTGTCAAATTACCTATACACTCCATCCCTATTTTCTTTTCTTCCTCTACATTGTTAACGAGATTATATTGTACCTGTATTTTATAAATGTTTTGCATGCGTATTCATGAGTCGTGTCGGTCACGTGTATTTGTATTCGTAAGAATCATAACTAAGCAGATTTTCTTCAACCTTGGTATATAGAGAAACCATACCCTTGGCCGTGAGACCGAGTCCTACTTCTTGTAGTCGCGATAATTATGGATTGTAAGAATTTAGAACGCACCGGACTCATCGCTCTAATTGGGTTATAACCAAGAGAACTAGGAGATTTCCTTTAATATACTTACCTTTTTGTGAGTTAGACTCACATAAATTATGAGATTCTCGTATCGACAAAACTTTTTATGGACCTGAAGTTGAAGCAATAGGAGTGATGGAGATGCATCGATAGTTACTAGTAAACAGAGTTGTTGATAGGATTGGTACGTTGGAGCGGGATAACTTGAGACTCGGAGGCACGTTATGTGTTGAGAGAAAGAGAGTTGACCGACTCTGGCGTAGTACGTCGTATACTCAAAAGGAATTGTAAGACTGAGTTCCTCACCCTGGAGAGCTCCGATATTGTTCGTCAAAAGGAAGGATGGATCCTTAAGGATGTACACCAGAAGTAGCGTCCTACTCAAAAATCGACCTCAGGACTCGCTACTACCGAGAACTGAAAGTTAATGAACGAAGAACTAGCAGCAGACCACACGACATAGACACTATTGGAGAAAATAGTTCTACTCTCAAGATTTGAGGTCATTCAACTACTGATATGACACTAGTATGAATCTCGAACCCGAGTAATCTCCGAAAATCCTTAAAACGATCCGAACAGATCAAAACAACAAAGACGACACCTGAAAATCCGCCCATTTAGCTACATACCAATACTTGAAGCAAAGTCCATTATAGGATCAATGATGATGATAAGCTTTAAAACAATTGAGATTTAAGCTCAAAACACTCATTAAGAACTCACAAGATATTTTTGAACACTAAATTAAGTCAGAATGAGCTTAAGACAAAGCTAATTATCCCTTTTTTAACTCTCATAGCAGATTCTACACTTAAAACTTAAAACACATTTGCTCGATTACGAACAACACTTACACAATTACATATAAACACTTAAAAATAATATGCAAACAAAGACATAATATCATATCTTTAAAGCAAAACTCAAAAATAAGGCACATTGACTAACTTAAGCAAAATGTCAACAGTTCACAAATAAGCTAATCTAAACTTGGGAAATTGAAATTCCAACAATAAAACTGATTAAACATCTTAAAAGAAACCTAAATATAGCTAACTGAAAATTTATCAAATGACCGACAACCGGCATTCAAGAAGCCAAAATGACCCATATTCAACTTGACCCAAACACTATCCCTTAAGATTATGAAATCCAATTTTAAAACTAATTTAAGAGATTTAGGCACAAAGCTTTTAAAGACAAAATTGATTAATATGTAACATATTAAGCGGGTGTAAAGGGGGGGGGGGGGGGGGGGACTAATGAACCATTTCAACAGAGAATTAAAGTCACTTAGATAAGCTGAATAAGCAAAAGCTAGGCAATTTTAGCTAAAAATGACATAATTAAAAGAACAAAGTATAAATAATGATACAAAAAGCATAAACCAAAGAAAATTAAAGCATATATTACACAATATTAAGGTAAGGTAAGACAGAATAAACATAATAAGGCAATGCTACAGTAACCTTAAAGAAGTGGGCATAGAATAAATAAGAGACTTGTACAATGAACCTCTAGCTAAACAAGAAGGAACCCAAAATGGCAACTATAAGCTCCCTATGCTTATTAATAAGCTAGGTGTATGAGTCCAAATGTTTTCCATTACAACCAACTTCCTAAAATGCTTTCCACAATTCAATGCAAAGGTAATTCAGTTATACTAAACATGGTTATGCAGAATTTAAACTTAGATTAACACTTATTTAGTAAGCTCAAATAAAGAGCATATAGAGACTCTTCAGAGCTTATGAGATAGCTTTAAAAAACAAACTAAAAAAAAAATTAAGGTAATGTAAAACTTGGAACATCATAATTGCAGAAACAAACTGAAAATGTTCATTAACTTGGAACTTGTACAAATTGCAGAAAGGAAAAAGTTTTATTTTAATTAAAACAAAAAAATTACACACTGCCATTACATGGCTCACTAGCCCTATTTATACAAAGAAAAAGTAAAAACAAGCTGAAGTCTTCTAGTGTTGACTTTCATTGACTTCTTTGGTTGAAGCTTGACTGTGTTTGTTTGCTGAGTATAAACTTCCTATGTGCTAGTTTTGTGAGTATAAATCTCACAATATCAATATCTTTTGAGCTTCTTTGGAGACAATCTCAGCCATCGAAATGCTTTGGGAATGGAGAGGGATTGCCAACATGGACTTTATACAGCTGGGGGGAGAAATAGTAGGGTGGATGAAATGATTTTGGTAGAGTGTTGAGTGTTTTTGCAGGTGAGAAGTATGGGAGCAAAACAGGGTGCTGGTTTTGGTATTGGCGGGAGATTGGGAAAAGGTTATACAAGTTGGGTTGTGACAGAGAGAGGTTGAAGATGATTAAGGGTATGTTTGGTTTGTGTACAAGAAAAGCCCTTCCACATCTTTCTTCTTTTCATTTTCTTTTTCCCCTTTTCTATCTTTTATAAATGAAGTTTCCCAAATTGGCATAATCAGCCCCTGTGGTTGTTTCCTTAATAATATAACTTAGGGGTTTGGCATTTTTGACCCCTCAAGTTATATTTTTCTTTGCTTTTTCTTCTCGGAGTTGACTTGACTTTGATTGGGCTTCGTCTTCACACACTTTTCCATCCCGTGTCCGGTTTTGTCGCTTTTTACTTGGTTTTTCGTCTTTTTGTGAGATATCCGTTCCTGCACAACACAATTAGCAAAACAAGCATATATTTGGCATTTTGAGTCCGTTTTTGGTTATTTTAGCTCATTTTTAAAGGTAAAAGGTATGTGTAATTAAGCACATACCATGAAGTTTTAATAAAAATTACCCATTTTGACCCATTATCAAGATTAAGACATCTAGACACGAACAAAAGTGAAAACTAACTTATTCGTTGTAATTTTAGTTTTAGTTAATATATTTTACGCCTAATCATTTGGTAAAACACTAATTGACTAATCTTAAGAATTTCGCCATCTTTGACTTTTTATAATATAAGTTTTTTCTAGTTTTGACTCATCAAAAA
>BQNB010085376.1:1484-28492 GCA_026074375.1 Tanacetum coccineum | reverse complement strand
TGAGATATCACGCATCCCAAAGGGTCATTTGTGTAGTTTTCGCTTTACTTTTGTGGGGAGATGTTTGTTAACTCGTACTTACAAGTTACGCACAACATAAAATTTTCACTTTTAGCTATAGAAGTGATTGATGATACCAACATTGATAGCATGGTTGTTTATATTAAATGAAGCACAAAATACATAACTCAAATAAATGTAGTTATATTCCGGTTCAAATTAGACGTTGAGGATATAACTTTGATAGAAATCAATTTTAGTCTCACATAGGTCTTTGAACGAAAGTTTTGCCACTTTATATGATGAGGTGTGTATATATATCTTGCAAGTCAGAGAGTCGTGCACAGTTATTCTAGTCTATTTCAATTGATTTAAAACAAACTTAAATCGGATGAGATGAGATGGTGAGCATAAACTGTGAATTCTTCTTAAACTTTTTATATTTCTTTTTATATTTGTCTCGGGTAAAAGCTGTGACAACCGTGATTTGAGCAGGTTAGTTTATACCTTTAGAAATGGATAAGTGTCTATTTCGTATGTTTCTTGCATGCTATGTGTTCTATATGTATGTTGAAGTGGGTTACTTATGTGCATGATGTCATTTTGGAGGTAAATGATCATCTTATTTTGTGCGCATATGAGTTTGGTGTTAAGTATTCCATTTGTTCACGTGTGGTGATAATGGAAATGAAAGTTATATTTAGAAAGTTTAGTAAGTAGCGTTTAAGTAAAAAGGTTTAATCAAACTAGCTTAGGTTTTTATAAAAACTTAAGGAAATGAAGTAAATTAGTTAATTAATAATTAAAAAAATAATAAAAATATATATAATATAGGGTGCGTCCGGTTTTAGAGAAAAAAAGAAGAAAAAAAGTATTTTTTTACTAAGCTAAGTTTGGGTTGGGCTAGGACTTAGGATATAGATTTAAAAACCCAACTTGGCCCATCCTTTTCTCCCCTCTTCTTGTTTCCGTACGAATTCAGCTCCCTAAAACCCTAAGAAGTTGATTTTCACTTGTGGATCCAAGAAACATTCAAGAGTTGTGGTTTAGGTGCTAATCATCAAGGTAAGTGTGTTCATCCTAGTTTAAATAATGCATTCATGTAACAAAATCAATGATGGATTCTAGGGTTTCATAAAATTCATAATATTAATAATATTTAATGATGATAGAATGATTAGGGCTTGATTAGGGTCATGTTCATGCAATTGGTTAGGTTAGATTTGCGTTAAAACTTTATTTAGGGTTGAGCAGAATTTTGGGTCGTGTTCAACGACTGATATTTAGATGATAAAAATGTGTATTGATATTTTCTTGAGCCTATGAATAAGCCAAAAGAGTCTACTTTCTAGAAAATCTGGCCTCAAAAGTTTTTAAGTTCGGGAAGTCATTCAAATGTTGGTTACACTAAAAGTTGTCAGATCAGTAAATACGGTGCAGATTTAGGTCATGTTTGTGAGGGTAAAACCTATACTTAAAAGTGTAATTAAGCTTATCCCTTCTACTGTAGTTACGTTCCATATGTCTATGGATAATCATGTAAAAATTAGCCTCTGAAAGCATGTCTAAGTATGGTATTTAGAGTGATATATTTTGGTGTGCAATCAGATCCGAATTAGAACAGTTTTGAAGTTTCATTTTATTTGAGGTAGTTACACATGTAAGTAATACTTGGGAATCACAAGGTAGTTAATATACTCATAAATGAACATGGGTGATTTTTGGTATAATTTATGAAGGTCATTAAGTAATGGTTTTGGGTACGTAAAGAGACACTAAAAATATGCAATTCTGAGTTAATTGTATGTAGCTAGTGTAAAGTGTTAATAAGATGGTTAAGGTTGGGCATGGTGTCGGGGTGACCCATGATGGTTAACTAAACCCTTAGACATCCATCATATGTGTGTTACATGGACTAGAGCTTTTATGTGATCACAAACAAAGCCCCCAAAGACCCAACCCACCACATAGATTTTACATTGACTATATCATTAAGATTAGTGAGTCTCCCCCGTAGAGAACCCGTGAAAAAATAATTATACTCTATGCATGACGATAAATAGAAGCACTCTAGCGTACTGTACATATAGAGAACCAGCGGAGCTATCAATCATGGTAGAGATGTTACGTCTGAAGCGCACTATTCAACCTCTATTCACCAGCATATGTCAATAGCATGTTACGAGTAAAGTAAATTAAATTTACTAGATATCACATACACAATAGTTTTATAAAGGTTATGCTCTTAGTTGATTCATCGTCGTCAGAAATGCTTTCAGTACAGATCATTCATAGTCAATGTTAATGATACTATCAATAGGTCTACATATAAGTGACTATTGCTATCGAAGGGTGCATGTTACTATAAAATATAGTTTCTATAGTAGATCGAGAATATTGTATGTTAATTCTATTAATAGCTACTTCCATGTCAGGTATGATCACATGTCTTCTGCAGTCATTTCTCGCTGTCACCTATAACAACTGTCGTCAACTACTGACAATAAACGACCACTCCTGTACACCACGGGTAGAAGTCTTCTTTGGTGTGCCCGATCAGAGGCGTATATTCCGCAGTCGGATGTTTCTCCCACGATTCAGACGTATATCGAATACGATCTTTTCGAAACTACTCCCATGCAGCCTATAGCAACCCACCAAACCATCGCCCCTGGACTACTATTGTGCCCCTCCAAATGTGTGCCCGGCCACCACCCTGAGCACCCCACCAAACCCCGGACTTATGTGCCCTCTCGCGCGCCATGAACGATTAATACCATAACCACAACACAAACTCAATCAGCGATCAACTGATTCAACCAACAAATAAATGGTATAATGAATACCCTCGAGCCATCGAGTACCATAGTCCACTAAACGCAAAAATACCGCCCTTTTCGGTAGGAAATGCGAGTGCAACCATCGAGGACCACCAACCACAGCCACTACCCGCTCGAAAGCCTCCACATCCACCCGCCAGCCCCTTCTACCGGGCATATGTGCCTGATCGTCAGATCCTAAAAGAAGGAGGAGTCGCAGAGCGAGGACTCCGAGGAGCACACTGCTGACTACATATCCATAAACGCTCGACTCGCTGAGGGGATGGAGAATGAAATGCGTACCCATCGATATGACAGTAGATGATATGAAAAAACATTTGATGAATGCATAGACGGACGCCTTTCTAGGACTGCAAGAGGACATAAATCGAGGAGGAGGAGGAGGCACCCATGCTCTGGCGAACCTCTAATCTGCTAAACTCTGCTGTAGACCCTAATTTCCCTCAGCCCTGGGGATAACAGAGGCATTTTAATACTGAATGAGATCTGCTACCTACACTCTCAACACCTAACCTCGAGATTAGGATCTCCTCTCTAATGCCAAACTCCCCCCCACTACAACCAGCTCTCCAATAGCGGCAACGAAAGACTGTCAAACTTCGAACGCCTTATCCCCGATCTTCCTATCACAATCCATGGAAGGCAAAAACAGACGCATCATGGCTCAAGCTGTTACATGGACTAGAGCTTTTAGCTTGGTCGCGTGTAACCGTGTTTATTTATTTGTATAGTTGCGTGTAGAGATTTAGAAGCTGCGTTTGAGCATTCAGGTGAGTTTCATAGCCTTTCTTTTCTTATAAATTATTAGGGTGGAAATGATGCAAAGTGTTTGAAAATGTTTTGATTACTGTGATAATGTGTTGTCAAAGATACAAGGACTATATGTGACTATTGTATGATGTGAGCTACATGTTTTGTGATGTGATATTGAGAATTATAAACTAAGTCAGGGGGATCACCTGCGGGTATCCATGGCCTGTTTAGTGGATGGTACTGTGGCCTAGCGAGTAGGAAGGTTACTTTAAGAGTATCCATGGCCTGGGCTAAGGGGATAACCACAGGTACCTTGGTGCGATATGAGACGTCTTGTAGTCGTTTGCCGGTTATTTGTGTGATTGATTGGATTTGCATGTTAGCCTGTATGATAGTTCATTTATTGTCATGCAATGTTTTCTTTATTATCACAGTAATTTGCAATTGGATTTGATTTTTGTGTCTTAAAACCTATGACTCTCACCAACTTTATGTTAACGTTTTAAGCATCATTTTCAGGTAATCATGTTGAGGATGTTGATGTTAGGAAGAGTGGCTAGTGAGACCGTAGGCTTGCATGCGGAGTCATTCTCCTAGAGATTTTATTTATGTCCTTTGAATTGTTTGCTATTTGATTATTCATTGGATGTGTAGTATATTGGATATCATAACACAAGCCTAGGATTAATGTTTGGCCAAATTATCTAGAGAGAGAAAGTGGGAGTTCTAGAGAGAGAAAATCACTTAGTGTGTGTTTGTAAAAAATTGAACATCCAACCCCTTCCCATGGATGGAAAGGGGTATTTATACAAGAGTTTGGTGCCCCTAAATGGGCCATGGAGTGGGCTAACAAGTGGGTAAAGACCCGGCCCAACACCATAAGTCGTATGGTAACTAAACGATTAAAACTAAGACTACGAGCTAACCTATGCTAGATATAACACGGGGTGACCGAGTCTTTTACATGGATTTTCATAATCCTAACAATCTCCCCCTAAGGGAGGTCACCCTAGAAAATACAAATTGAATCCTAGCATTATATTTGAATTAATCTTTGATTCTGGCTTGTAGTCTTTTGATTCTTCAACATTTGTCGTTGTACATCAAGTAGTGATCTTTGTTCCTTGGACTTGAGTAATCTTTGAGCTTTCTTTGAGATCACCATCCACTTTAAATCTCTTAATTATCCTTGTTGTGGAATATTGCCTTCATGTGATGTTGTGACTTTCGGACCCGCATACTCACACTCTTCTGGATCATGATAGTACTTATCAGAGTTGCGGAAGCTGTGTTGTAGGTCTTTCAGTTGTCATGATGTCTTTGATTAGAAACATTAAGTGTGAGCATGGGGTTGTGAATTGACTTTACTGGAACGAGGCATCTGCATCTCCATCTTTATGTAATCCTGAAATACAACAGTTAACAATAAAGCTTGGTGACGAATATGGCTTTGTCATTCGTCAAAGTTCGGTTGCATTAACCTCCGGTTCCGTGAGGACCGTTTTACAAAATAAATAATGTACCTGTGATCAGGTAGATTCATTATAAGAACCTCCTTGACAGGGTTTCCAGCTCAAAGTGTTAGATCATCTAACGCAGATGCATTAGATTCACTGTGCAGGCTACCTCACTAATAGTATTGCTACTAATAGAACGGTAAGAGTGAATCAGTGAGTTACTCTCTCACCGATTGAAGATAAAATTGATTTGAAAATCAATCGATGTGTCACTAGTTAAAGTGATTTTTGTAACACATCGAGAGTTTTAAGCTTTTATCAAAAACAATTCATCCTCCGTCAATTCGCTGCCTGGAACAAGTTTGATTCATAAAGAATCGCACCATCGTTTCTTTCTAGTTGTCACAAGCTTGATCCTTAAGAGGATCTCACATGTCACCTACCAAGAGCTTGTTTAATGTTGGCTCTATAAGGATTTTCATCTTTATTGTAAATACTTTTGTATCACTCGGATGTTCTGGCAATACCACGAGGATAATACGAAGGACTCTTAAAATCTTTACTTGTTGTCACAGTATGTGAGAAACAAGCACAATATGGATAAGTGTCCTAGCGAGACTCTTTTTGGTTTTAGTGATCTAAGGCTGGAGCTGACTGCCACCTTTTCAATATCGACTAACTCAGAGTGAGAAAGTCAATAGATAACGTGTTTAGTCTCTGTGAGAAATGAAACAAAAATCTTTTGAGAGATTCTAAGTGGCTAGGGAGGGTTGTTGTAACACCTCCAAATTGGGTCGCAGCAGAATATGGGTCTGGGGTGGTACTTCATAGATCAATAGCACAAGATATATATAAGAACGACCATTTAAAAGTCGTTTAAAACCGATACATTGGATTTAACAAATTATTGTTACATAAGTCCGAAACTTCACTTGTTTATTGTTCAAAATACAAAGATTTTAGTCCATAACAAATATATCCCCAAAATGTAATGCAACCAAATCTTTTATGCATATGACTTCCAAAATAACGACCACCAATGTATCCCTTGTCTTGTACCTCATTGATCTCCTGAGAAAACATTGCTTAAAACGTCAACAATAATGTTGGTGAATTCATAGGTTTGTAAAATGTATAATGTAGGACCGCAAGATTTCCCCATGATAATGCAACAGATGCAAACAATCCATAAATGTAATTACGTTTCCCTAAGCTCATGACACTGAAGCTCGACATGTATGAATTGCAATATAAATTACAACATTGCCGTGATGATGTTTCAAACCCACAAAACATCCTAAATCTGACATGATAAAACGTTCGATGCCATGGAATACCGGCACAGTGAGCATGACTCACCCGAACGGGGATGTCAATCCCAAATAGATCTATTTATAACATTCGCGCTTACAATAAGTGTTATCCCAAGATAATAAGCTATCCAAACACAACTTATTAATAAGCACCAATAAGCAAGAAATAAGAAGAAATCTTAGAGAGAGAAAGTAGAGAGAGAAACAACTAGATTAGAGAGAATGGTGAGTTACAAATGTGTGTGAAAATGTAACCAACACACTTCACCAAATGTGGTGAAGGGGTATTTATACCCATGCCTTGCTAGCTTGGCACTTGGGCTTTCTAAATGGTCCGGGCTTGGTTTAACTTGGGCTTTGAGCTAAAAAACCACAATAAAAAAAAAAAAAAAAAACAATATTAGATTTAACAATTCCAAGCCCGTTGAACCCGACCTACCTAATACAATACAAGACCTAGATTGACTTTCTAAAACCGATAACATTCTTGTTTGACTTAAATAATTAATGCTAACAATCATCCCCTAATTGTTGAGTCTCTTACTTCAAACTCCTTCGAAACCACCGATGACAATGAAGATAGAACGTTATGACTTATGCTTTTAACCTTGTTATGGTCTTATCCATTGTAGTAACGGCTTTATTATATTCAATGCTTTTGTGATCTTGATTTTGAGCCTTTATCTTTTGACTTTGAGTTCTTGAGATCGTTATCTTGCATCATCTCCTTGACTTGAATCATCTTGATTTGACTTCCTTGATCAACTTGTGCTCTTGACCAACATGCTCATACTTGTTACATTCTTGTTTGACATATATGATTATAAGTCTAACAATCTTCCCAATATACGATTCTTTAATTGACTTTGAAAGCTTGAGTATGAGCATGTGGTTTATGAATCCGACTTCGCTGGAATGAGGCTGCAACACCGTCGTCTTATCCTGAAATAAACAGTTAGCAATAAAAAGATGAATTTGGCTTTGTCATTCATCTTGAGTTCGGTTGCATTAACCTCCGGTTTCCCATTTTATAGTATAAATACTATACATGTGATCAGGTAGATTCAAAGAATCTCCTTGACAGGGTTTCCAGCTCAAAGCGTAGGATCTTCTAACACAAATGTATTAGATTCACCATGCTTGCTAGTTCTCATTACCAGAACGTCTCAAAGCAGACAACACGGTAAGAGTGAATCAGATAGTTACTATCTTTCTGATTAAGTCGTCAATTCATTTACTGGACCAAAATTGATATCCAGTTATCACAAGCTTGATTCATATAGAATCTTGAAAGTCACCTACCAAGAGCTTGTTTGATGTTGGCTCAAGCAGAATTCCATCTCACTGTGAATACTTGTAGTAACACTCAGATTTCTGGCAAGAACTCAAGGATAATGCGTTAAAGGAACTACTTTGTTACAGCTTGTGAACTTTATGGTGTTCAACAGTGTATTTTTGACATTGAGTCCTAGATGAGATTATAATTTGATCTCATTCTTGGCTCTAGACTCAATTTGTGCACTTTTGGGTTTATAGAAAATCGGGGCTTGGAGCATGACTGCCACCTATTCAATACCAACAATCTCGGAGTGAGATATCAATAGATAACGTGTGTATCTCCGTGACAAATGAGACAAGTTTCTTTTGAGAGAAACCCGAATGGCTGGGAAGGGTTGTGCATTGCATCACTGGGTCCATGATGTCGTCTTCAATATCAACAATCATCTTTGTGATTTTGATAGATTATGTATTGACCCAGTTTCTGCCTAAGTTGTGTGGAGGGATTCTTTCTTTTCACCCTTTATCCATACATTTCTTTTTCATTCTTCAACCCCTTCAATGCTTACCAAGACTTCATTACTAACACCTTGTTGTGATTGTTCCAGTGTTAGCTCAATCTTAGTCGGCATTTTTCCCTTATACACATTCTTCTCCAATCATACCATTGACTAGCTATTTCTAACTATGAGAGGTCCATTTGTTAGATCCCTCCGGTTCTGGTTGGATCATAGGACTTATTCCTAACCTAACCACCTTATGACTTTAGAATCGTCGTGAAATTAATAAGTTGTTGGGTATAGAGATCGAACCATAAAACCATTTTCTAACATTGTTATTTTCAAATACTTCCCCTACACATGTGCTCTAAGATTCAAAATTGTTTAGCACATGAAGGAAAGAGTTGCTCTTAGAGTCTTAAAGATCACATTCGATTATAACATATTTTAATCACATTTTCTCCCCTTATTTTAAATAATAAAAAACACTTTGTATTTGAAATACCAATTGATTAAATTTTGTCAAGAAAAATCCATGAGGGGAGCAAAAATTATACCACGATATAGCATGAATTCAGATTCGATAGCTCCCCTTAAAACAGTATATGTGGGATTACCAATATTTATTAAAAGCTTGACAATTGGAATGAAAAAATGATATGAAAACCACAAAAATGGTTGAAGACGGAGTAAGATGCCTTAGTGAACAATGAATATTAATAAGTTGAGCATTATAATTTTCCCACATTTTTATTTCACAAAAATGTGTTTGATACATAAATTACATTTTGAGATGTATCCAACACATTAAAAGGCTTTGGTTTTAAAAGCTCCCCCTCAGAAATTGATTCACATAAAATGACATTCTACGTACTACAATTCTTTGAAAATTATTCAAGGAAGGGAGTGTTGAACACACAATTTTAACAAATACCACTTTTTATGGAAAAACATACCACAAATTATATTGTAGACAATTTTGACATTTAAAGTTCTTTTTGAAAAATTGTGTTCAACGATTTTAAAAACATGATAGAAGACTTCTCTTCTATTTTAGAGTAAGCGCACTGAAGCGTACACTTCCCTATACATTTGGGACCAAGGATTTATGCACTGAAATGTACAATAAGTCATTAGAGAAAAAATTTAGAATGACATGTTTGAAAGCATTTGAAACTCCTGTTTTCGAAACTCTTCATTACACGCCCAGTGCGATGTTAATCAACATTCTAGGTACGTACATGTTAACGTTTCCTGAGACATGTCGAGAAGATTCTTTTTGGTATTTTTGAAATTTTTCTGATTTTATATTTTGTTTTTCTAGGTTTTATATTTTTCTATTTTCTTTTTCAAAATTTTTATAAATCAAAAATAAAGAGAGAATAAAAATATTTACAAATTGATGTTTGATGGATCAAGCAGATTCGTTTGCCAGAACCTCCAGTTCATCTAGAGTCAAACATCTCATACCGGCAGATCGTCCTGACAAGATACTTATAACCTATCTTCCGATAAAGCTTTAGTAAACAAGTCAGCTAACTGGTATTCAGTTCCGACAAAGAATAATTCAACTATACCCTTTTCAACCTGTTCCTTTATGAAGTGATATCTGACATCAATGTGCTTGGTACGGGAATGCTGGACTGGATTGCACAGCATGGTCTATGGCTCCTTGAGTCAACAATACATAGGTATTTAATCAAAGTGGAAGTCCATAATCTAGTGATCTGAGTACACAACCATAGACCTTGTGCGCAACACGCAATAAAGACACATACTATTCGCTATCATTGAAGACATGATTGACAGTCCTGCTTTTTGGATGACCAGCTGACTAACTTATCACCACCTAGAAATTGTATGCCACCAGATGTGCTCTAACGCGAATCAAGGACAGCCCCCGATCCGAATCTGAAAAGCCAGTTAGTTCGAAACCAGGTGTCTTCGGATACCATAGACCCATGTTAACGGAGTCTATAAGGTATCAAAAGATCCTTTTAAACCGCAAGAGATGTTTTCTCATCGGATTCGCTTGATAGCGAAGCACAATAACATTTGCATTACACGTATCGGTCTACTAGCTGTTAAGTACATGGAGTGCTCCGACCATACTATGAGATTTCTGATTGGTCGAATCCGAGTACCACTCAAGTCAAGCAACAAGGTGTTTTGTAGCCATTGAAGTACCAATGCTATCACATGAGGTCATACCATGCTTTTAAGTACTCTGAGCATATACTTATCCTTGGTTTATAAAGATAACCACGAGGGAATTGGTGGATCTGAATTCCTAAAAAGAAATTTCAGCTCCCCATCATAGACATATCATAACTTGGATGTCATTAGTTTTTCCAAATCGTTTGAAAGTTTTGGTTCGTAGAACCAAAAATTTTATGTCCATCAACGTAAATTTGCACAAGCAATATGTCTTCCCCATGTTTAGTTATGAATAGAGTTGGATCAATAGAACCTTTTGAGAATCCTTCAGATACCAGGAAGTTGGAGAGTTCATCATACCACGCTCTTGGTGCTTGTTTGAGACCATAAGTTAAATCTTTCTTGAGACGGTAAAGCTTTGTTAAGGAAGATATGGGTCAACAAATCCATTCTGGTTGGTTTAGTACACTCTTCTCTTCTTCCCATCAGAGTCCGTAAAGAAATGCTGTTTTAAACGTCCATTTGGTACACGGTAACTGATTTGGTGTGCAGCATACCAATGAACAACCGTCACATGCTTTAACACCGACGCAACTGGTGCGAATGACTCTTCAAAATAATACCTTCCTTTTGAGCATACCCTTATGCCACAAGATGAGATTTGTTGCGAATGACCAGTATTTTCCATCCTCAATCCACTTTGTTTTTTCCCAGAGCCACTTTAATTAATGACATTATGCAGAGTGGTCAAGTCGCAAATTCCATTACATCGAATCGTATCAAACTGATGAAGTTCTTCCTGCATTGATTAACCACGCAGAATCAGCCATTGGCTTCTTTGATGTTTCATTGGTTCAGTTCGGACTCACGGTGATGCGAACATACACATATCGCCATCTATTTCTAGCTGACGCTGTTCTAATTGATTGAGAAGGATTTCCAATGACTTGTTTTAATGGATGATCTTTTGTCCAACGTTGTGCGGAAGGATGGTGTTGATGAGAAAGTATGGCAGTTTGACGAATCAACATTGACGAGACGATGTCTCCCCTTGTTCTTTGTACCGTGTACTTGAAGATGTTGAAATAAAATTCATCCATCAGCAAATTGTGCAATTTTCTGAATTGGTTTCAGTGCTTTAGTCATGATTCTCAGTGCATGACAGTTGGTACTTGAGTTGAGTTTGATGTGTTGAATGAATGTTAAATGAGGTGATCTGCAACATCGGTTGTTGTGAAGTGTATATATGTTAATGTTGTTGACGTTTATCGGGATTATCAGCAACATGCACAGCGGAAGACTTTGACACAACAAGAGAATTTTCATTGAGTAATTCACTGAACATTAAACTATATAGCAATTACAGCTCATTTGACATTGTTACTGTCTCAGCAACTTGAGGAACATTTTCTTAACTTTGTGGACTGGGACTTAAACTATCTTGTTCAAGTACCGTTGTCGAACATTGTGGTCCGGGGTCAGAACTGACGTGATCTGACGTGATCTTGACGTTGTTGACGTTTAAAGTGCACAACGGAATTTAGTAGAAGAAATAGTCAACCACACCATCTAATACTGCTTCTATACTGTATCATGACATTCAGTCTTGGTGAATATCCGTTCGGGGGAACATGCAAGAGATCAGCACATTCTTCTCAAGCATGCAGAATACTTTTACAAAACATATAAGTGAAGTAGTAAAGACTACTACCCCCAGAGAAGGTCTGACCTGATAACAATCAAATAACAAAGTACAAACGGTATTCCCCCAATGATGGATATTGAAAACTCTCGGAACATCATTGACGTGAACGACATATACACGAGAAGTTCTTATCATAAGCAACAATCTTGAAAAGTTATGAAAGACATTGAATAACTTTGAAAGATTTTGTTGAGACTGTGAAGTACCATTGACGTTCAGTAGCTTCACATATTCCGTGAGAGTTGCTGATCATATCTCAACCTTTTACTCTATGGCTAACTTACCAACCTCGTATTCTGTCGGCAATAGCGTGCCACATTGGTGAAGTAAACCAATATAACCAAACTTGAAAATGAAGTAAAATCCCCCAAATTTGTTACTTAAGCTTGCACTGTTGTTGATTGAAGAACGGTGCAGAAGAAAGCCTCTAAGTACCCTATACACTCAACTAAAGAGCCAAAATAAGTACAAAATACCTCTTGAGAAATATCCACATGACATCTGCGTGTGGACACTGAGCACTAACAATTAACTCCTTTAAGTGATAGCTATCACCCGTGAGTACTAAAAAGGTAACTCCGTACATCTGGGTATAACTATATAAACCAAGTCTCATCATAACTTTAACGTACAAGCAAGTCACAATCGAAAGATTGGGTTTGAAGAAAAGGGGTAGAAAGAAAAGGAAGTCTCGATGATGAAATAAGTAGACGCCTCCGTGAAACCCACTTCAAACTCAAATAAGGGATACCAAATCAACTTCGTGATCACTTGACATTAGAATCCGAATCCTTAGCCGTTTAACATTTTAGTGAATCTTATTCGGATCGTTTTTAGTGTTATGTATCATGTTTGTTGTGTTGTTGTTCAAGAATATCGTTAAACTATGACAAATGTTATTTTGAATGATGTTAACGAATCTACATTGTCTAGTCCAACTTGACGTGAAAGCGTCTTAGTCCCGGCTTAATCCAAAAATGATGTCCATTTAACCAATTTATACTAAAATTCGTGTATAAAATTGGCTAAAGTTTTGGCCCACAAAAAAATTATCAATTAAGTCTTGGTCCAAGAGTGATTAAACCAATTCACGGCCAATTATTTTTTTGGTGTAATCATATTCCAGCCCACATATCACTTTTGAATTACACGGCCCATTCAATTTCGTTAATTCCTAGCCCAAAAGAAATATACACTAGCCCACTCAAAAAATTATAACCCGGGCCATTGAGATTTAAGGAATACAAATCCCTAATTTTTCTCACACATTATCCCTAACCCTATCTCACATATCTCACGCCCCCATCTCAAGACAAAGATCTGCTCCATCTCAAAGAGATCAATCCCTTGTAGATAAAACGCATCAATGATGTTCTCACCATCACATGAAAATACCACATCTGATTTCACAAACAAAAGAAACTATCTATCATATAGATAACGTTTTAACCACACACCCAACAACAATACCAAAATATTGATCGTGTGTCTTTCGAAACCAAACATGGCGACACCTTTTCTCTTCAGAATTAAACATGAGACAGCGTCGTTGGTTGGAATTGCTTAGCGATTATGATTGTGAAATCCGTTATCACCCAGGAAAAGAAAATGTAGTGGCTGATGCATTAAGCAGAAAGGAACGAATAAAGCCATTACGGGTTCGGGCCTTAGTTATGACTATCTGTCAGGACTGTACTTGAAAGAAGTGGTCACAAGGCATGGGATACCAGTCTCGATCATTTGTGATCGTGACCCCCGGTTTACGTCAAATTTCTGGAGGTCATTTCAAAAAGCTATGGCACTCGGCTGGATATGAGTACGGCATACCATCCAGAGACTGATAGACAAAGTGAAAGAACCACAAAAACTCTTGAAGATATGTTACGCGCTTGTATGATAGACTTTGGATATGGTTGGGAAGGACACTTACCGCTGATTGAATTCTCATACAACAACAGTTACCATGCTAGTATTAAAGCTGCCCCTTTCGAGGCACTTTATGGCTGGAAGTGTAGATCGCCTGTGTGTTGGGCCGAGGTCGGAGATGCTTGGCTCACCGGTCCAGAACTTGTTCATGAAACGACCGATAAGATTGTCCATATTAAGCATAGAATGCAAGCTGCTTGTGATCGTCAAAAGAGCTACGTCGATGTGAGGTGTAAGCCTCTAGAGTTTCAAGTTGGTGATCGAGTTATGTTAAAGGTATCACCTTGGAAAGGGGTCGTGCATTTTGGAAAACGAGGAAAGTTGAACCCGAGGTATATCGGACATTTCAAGGTGCTAGCCAAAGTGGGAACCGTTGCTTATAGACTCGAACTACCTCAACAGTTAAGCAGGGTTCATAGCATATTTCATGTATCCAATCTAAAGAAGTGTTTATCCGACGAGCCATTGGCAGTTCCGTTAGATGAAATACACATTGATGATAAACTCCGCTTTGTTGAAGAACCAGTGGAAATACTTGATCGTGAAGTCAAGAGGTTAAGGCGAAGTCATATTCCCATCATCAAAGTTCGATGGACCTCCAAGAGATGTCCTGAGTTCACATGGGAACGCGAAGATCAGTTTCGGGAAAAATATCCGCACCTCTTCACAAAAACCGCACCCTCGAAAAATGCCGCATCTTGAGCCTTGGGACAAGGCTCTCCTAACGGGTGGAGACTGTAACATTTCTCATTTTTAGGTTATTTACAACTTTAATTAATTACAATATTTATTTTTAGAGTTTTACGCGTTCACTTTTAATTATTATCGTATAGTTAAATCGCGTAAACTAAAAATCAACGTCCAATATAAACGGACACCAAACAAATTAAAGTTTACATCAAGCAAGCGTTATATGATTATTAGAAGTATAATTTATAACTTTTCATAAGTTATTTTTTTTGGTTATGTAAAACGCTTACGTTTCGCAATAAATTACATTTGGGCTTACCCGAAAGCACCTTTACCCATCTACACTCAAACAAATACCCACATTTATACCCAATATATAAAATTTAATCATTTCATCAACTAATTAAGCCTTATGACCGGATATAGCATGAATACACAAGAAATAATTCACTTAATCCCCACTAGCTCTTCCACCTTATATCATAAACCTTACATAAGATGTACCATTGACCCATGTTACAAGAAATTGTCCCATCTTGGTACCTTGCATCCCTTTTGAGCCATGGCCTCCTCCTAGGGAGAAGGAGAGCTCTTACACCTTGTACTAAAACCATTTCCCTTAAACCATGTCCTTGAGGTTGTTTTCTTTGCACCACCTTTCTTTAAATGGCAAGTCCTAGGTCCATTATTATACACTTACACTTCATGCAAGCAAATCAAAGCAAAAATCTCCCTCATACACAACCAAAACCCACGACTTGAAATTCCATAGCTAGGGTTTCATTTTAATTTTGCATCCAAGGCATTCCAAGTATTATAAGTAATTCTATAAAAACAGTTTTTATAAACTGTAATGAACAGTAAAAGTTACTGTTCATTAGAGGTTTAATTTTTATAATATGATATTTTGATAGATTTTCTCAATATGAAGTCGTGGACATAAGAAACTTGAGAAACGGAATTAAAATGAACAAGTTACGTACTTTATAAGATATATATATAACTAATTATATAAAAACATTTTTATGAACTGTTATGAACAGTAAATGTTACTGTTCATCAGGGGTTTACTTTTTATAAATATGATATTTTGATAGATTTTCTTAATACGAAGTCGTGGACATAAGAAACGTATAAATCGGAGTTAAAACGATAAAGATATGAGGTTTTAAAATCGCGCGTACTATTTTTACTTTTATACACTCTTTTTATAAAACAATTAAATTAATAATGAAATATCATTACGTAACCAATAAAAACATTAAATCATATATTTTTACAAATGATGCATTGGTAAATAAAAATAATATTTTTCTTTACGGGTACAAGTACATATACTTTTTATTTAACAAAGTACGGGTTAATTATTAATTTAACTTTTAAAGATTTAATAAAAACTATTAGGTGGTGGTGTGACTATATAACATGTGATGCTTTATTTATATATAATACATTATACTCATACGGCCTATAATTAATTAGGTTGCATTCGGATTGCCGAGACGATTCACTTATTTGATTTAGATAATCAATCATTCACTTACGGTGAGTTCATAGCCCCGCTTTTATACAATTATATTGTTTTACAACTTTGGGGTGAGATGTCACACCCCCAAACTGGGCCTAGTCGGAATGAGTGTCCGAGGGCGTGACGTCATAACAATCCGATCACAAAGCAATAAATTATGTGAACTGTCAAAATGCTAGTTAGCGAGCACGAAGTTATGAAGAGATCTATTTGGGAGTTGACATCCCCGTTCGGGTGAGTAGCGCTCACTAGTTTTGAATGTACTGAAACAATGAATGTATACATGTCGGAACAATTTGGATGTTGCGGGTTTGAACATCTACACGGGCACATTATGTGCATTAAATTGCATACATAGATGTCGAGCTTCGGTGTCATGAGCTTAGTGCACTTCGTAATTACTTTTAAGATATTGTATGTGTTACATATCTTACATTGGAAATCTTGTGGTCCTATTTTATACATTTACTAAACCTGTGAACTCACCAACTTTATGTTGACATTTTAAAGCATGTTTTTCTCAGGTCAATAAGGATACATTGGTGGTTACCATTTTGGAGTCATTACTATAAAGATTTGGGTGCATTACATTTTGGGAATATTTGTTATGTCTTTAAATCTTTACTTTTCATGGATGAACAATTTAAGCTTCGGGCTATTGTAACAAACAAGTTTATTTAATCCAATGTATCAATTTTAAACGACTCATATAGATGTCGTTCTCATATCTCGTGCTATTGATCTATGAAGTAACACTCTCCAACCCATATTCCGCTGCGACCCATTTTGGGGGTGTTACAAAGAGAACTGAATTTGAATGCCATTTTTAGCAAACAAATCAAGAAGGTTGGTGTTATTAAACTCACCACCATGGTCACACTAAAAAGCCATAATGTCATACTTAAATTGATTATTTACGTAAGAAAGAAAATGTAAGTACTTTTGAAAACTTCAGATTTATTACGTAAAGGATAAATCCACAAATAATGGGAATAATGATCAAGAAATAACACATAATATTTAAAACTACCAGAACTAATGATAGGATAAGTCCAAATATCTGAGTGAACAATCTCAAAACAATGAGTAATAATAGAATTTGAACTAGAAAACAAAAGTGTCACATGTTTGCCAAGCTAACAAGTATGACAAACATATGGAGACTTTTCATTAGTACATGTAATAAACTTACGAGACAAAAGAGAACGTAGCACCTCTTCACCGGGATGTCCGAGGTGTCGGTGCCACGTAGTGGGATTGACAGAAAGCAAAGCATGAGTGATAAGAGAAGGTTGGGTTACCAGATAGAGATCTCCCGAACTATCATATCTTAGGAGAATATGACGGGTCAAGAAATCCTTCACCGAGAAACCAAAGGCATCAAATTCTACAGTACAATTATTATCTCTAGTAAATTGACGAACAAAAATGAGATTTTTGATAATATTAGGTGTAACAAGAATGTTGTGTAGGTATAAAGGAAGATTAAGAGTAGGTAAGATGCTATGACCAGTATTGGTGACGGGTATTGTTTTTCCATCACCAACACATAGAGATGGATATAAACATTTATTATAAACAGTATTTAAATTATTTATATGTGAATTAAGATGAGATGATGCACCTGTATTTATATTTTATGTCAGATCTCGATTAGCCATAGTACTAAAAGCACTGGGAAGGACACATGGAGCCACGCCTAAACGTAGACTGCCACGCTAATGTATTTAACATGTTGCAGCCGTTTCTATTTTTCTTTGTCTACTCTTCACACGTCACAAATATATATGTATTGATGATGAATTGAAGTCTTTTCTTCCTTATGATTATGCCGTTCTTTCTTTTCCTTTTTTAAGCCGTTACAAGATAGAAGAAGAGGGGAAGAGAAATTAGGAGAGGATCAATTTGGCTCTTGATACCATATTGGAATAATGATTTGGCTTGCCATTAACTAAACACACCATTACAATATATAGTCCCTCATAGATTATTCTAGATGCAAAATATATAACGGGTTAGGCCAATCACTAATAACAAAGCCCAAATGACTATACTAAAATTATACACGTCTAACAATAATGATAGGATTATAAACCAAAAAAGAAACATTTTGCATGATAAATACTTAAAAAGCGTATTATTTTATGTTGTAATCAACTTATGACAAAAATGACAAAAAAACCCTGACTCTCTCTCTCCCTCTCAACTAATATCTATTTTGGCGACATCCAATAAACTCAATCATTGAATTGATTAATCCTACCTTGCTTAATCTTCTACCTTATAACGATCATGTTTGCTGCCTGTAATTGCTGATTACTTTACTCGAATAATTTTTTTATTCAATCGTCGTTATTTAGGGTTAGGATTACATTCGTTCTTCTAGGGTTTGTCGTTTAATGTAGGATATTAGAAATCATAACACAATCGAATGACTAGTAGAATAGCCTAGTTCTAGAGAGAGAAAGTGAGAGAACTTTCTAGTGAGAGAAAATGAACTTGTATTATGTAAATGACTAACCTACCTCTTCCATGGCATGATAGAGGCTTATATAGTAACAATAAAATCGGCCATAAGGCCTCAGTAGTGGGCTTACATGTTGGGTTTAGTACCCGGCCCATTACCGAATGTTATACATTAACTACTTAACTACGAGCAACAATAAACGGTAAAATACACGGGGTGATCGAGTCTTTTTCTAATATCTAACAATCTCCCCCTAAGGGAGGTCACCCCATAAAATACTAAATTAAGTTCTGTAATGTTGATCTTGTGTTCAGCTCGTAGTCTTTGATTCTTCATGCATTGATTTCTTTGTACATAATGTAGTGATCTTTAAGCTTAGTTCCTTTGAGTTGTGTGATCTTTGAGCTTTCTTTGAGATCATCAGCCACATTAAATCTCTTAATCATCCTTGTTGTGGTATTGCCTTCATGTAATGTTGTGACCTTCGGACCGACATGCTAACACTTTTATGGATCATGATAGTAGGCATCAGAGTTTCAGAAGCTGTATTGTAGGTCTTTCAGTTATCATGATGTCTTTGATTAGGAATATTAAGTGTGAGCATGGAGTTGTGAGTTGACATGTCTCTTGCCATTAGCTGCTACAGTCAGGATTTCCTGCAAGTATATGTTAGTAATAAACAAACGAAAGTATCTTTGTTCACTTTCGTTGAATAAGGTTTCAAGAACCACGGTTCCCCGTTAATCAGTATAAATACTGCCTGTGATCAGGTAGAATTCTGAAGAATCTCCTTGATAGGGTTTCGCAGTTGCGCTAACCGTTCTTAAACCAGAGCATCTCAAAGTAGACAAAGCACGGAGTGAGTAAACCAGTGAATTAAAAATCCATTGATTAATGCAAAATTGATTTGAAAGTCAATCGCGTGTCACTCAGAAAAGAGTTTTTGTGACACATCGACGGTTTTATATCATAAAATCAAATTTCATCAGAAACACATTTGTTTTGAAAGATATACACAGTCAATGTGCTCGAAAATCAGTTGTTGAGCACATCGAAAGGTTTTTCAAAAACTATTCGTCAATTCACTGCCTGGAACAAGTTTGATTCATAAAGAATCACCATCATTGCTTTCCATTTGTACCGTTTGACCATAGTGGATCTAACATGTTACCTACCAAGAGCTTGTGTGATGTTGGCCTAGAAGGATTTCCATCTTCATATTGAGTACATTAGTATCCTCGGATGTTTCTGGCAATCCTCGAGGTATAATGCCTGTTGGACTCTAGAATCTTTCTTGTTGTCATAGTATGTGATGAACTAGCATAGTTTGTATTAGTGTACTAACGTGATTTTTGGATGATCCACATGGTCATCAGACTCAATCGTGCACCATTAGGTTTTTAGTAGTCGGAGGGCTGGAGCAGAGTGCACCTATTCCATATCGTCTAAACTCAGAGGTTGAGAGGAGACGATAGATGCGTTGATCTCGTGAGAATGAAACAGAATTCATTTTGAGGGGATACTTGAGTGGCTAGGAAGGCTTGTGCAGGTATCATTGGGTACATGATACTTGTATTCAATGTCAGCAATCAACATGTGATTTGACAGCATAGGTTAGGGACCTGTTTATGCCTAATGTCAAAGAGGGCTGCTTCTTTTTACCCTTATATTAATTTCTTTTTCATCTTCAACCCCTTCTGTGCTTGATGTGACGTCATTACTAGATCCTTGTTGGGTGTGTTACAGTACTAGCTCCATCTCAGTCCTTGCTATTCCTTTATTTCTCATATTACTCCTTTTTTAATCATACCTAAGGACTTTAATAACTAGTGAGATTGTCCCTGGGTAGATCACCCTCCAGCTCTGGCGGGATCATAGGAACATGTATCTAACTTTACCATCCTTTAACTCACAGTTAAAGATAAAGTATAGGGTCGGTCTTTTGGTACAGTTACTTAGCCAAAAATTAATTGAAAAATCAATAGGTAATTGGGATATAAGATATCAAAGCCATTGTACCTTGATTATTTTTGATTATTTAGGAAACGCTCCCCTCTCAACAAGTGCGTCGGTATCGAAATTGTTTGGCACAAGGAGGGATGAGTACCTGCTTGAGTTCTTATTTGATTTCACTATTTTTTTCAGTTTTAATATTTTAAATCACAATTCTCTACCCCTAAATCAATAAATTTTCAAACCCTTTGAGTTTAGGATCTCATTGATGTAAATTTTGCTAGGAAAATTTTGGGAGAACATGTGGTCTGTTTAATTACAAGCCGATATTGGAACTAATTGGAACCTATATATGCTCCCCCTTAATTGATGAAGGATTTTGTTAGTGTCAGTTATGATGATTTTATAAATGATTTAGAGTTTAACGAGAAACTCATGAAAAATTCACAAACTGACAGATAACACTGATAACTACACAACTAAATAATGTACAAAGTCTACAATATAATACACATGATATTGACCTTTTAATTGTAACGATGATATTATTCCGTTCTCTACAGAAGTCTGTAGTAAATATCATGAACACGTCCACCAACAAAGCATTCTAGATTTCAGAAGATCCTTCTTGTCTTCAATCGCCTTTCAATAGCCGATATGAACTCTTTGCTCCTTGTCACTTCCTTTTGAGTCCAGAATCGTGTATTCATACCCGGATTGAGCCGCTTGACCTTGAATTCCTTGACTCTATAATCTAGTGCTTCCAGAATACGTGTTAACGTCCCATCACTGAACTTGTATATCTCATTGAACCTCATGATATTTTGGTCATTGTTGTCTACCGGGAACACTACTGCTCAAGGAGACTCAATTATGGTATAATCATGCTTGAACTCGTAGCCTATTGCATCCCATCCTGGTTTGGTGAGGTTCAACTGTGTCTGATAGCTTTCAATGCTGAGTTGAAAGTCTTTAACCCGCTGTCGAATCACCAAGTTTTCAGGTCCATTGCTTGACAGCAGTAGATAGCATTCGTTTGTCTGAACCAGGAAGATGATCGAGATGACCTTGCAGGAGGAGTAAATTCAGGTCTTCAAAGTCACTAGGATACAGGTTCTTGAAATCTTTTTCAGCAATCGTATATTCTTGGAATTCAGCTCTTCGGAGGAAAATTTTGCTCAAGTAGTCATACCCGTATCTTGAGTATGCTTTGATTCTTATGACACTGAGAATCCGCATGTGTGTTCTGACATCTTTTCTACGCGACAGAGAATCATGTTTGTCAATATAGAACTTTTGTCAATTAAAGCACCAGTGAGAGATGCCATATTTTGCACTTATGTCATAAGTACAGACATCATCAATCCACATTTGTTCCGGTACTAGTAGTTTAAGCCCAAAGTCAGGATAACTAGCAGCCTTCATCTTGGAAATTGATAGTGCAGGATTGCTTCCCTTGCTGCCATATCTCAAATACTCCAAGTCTTTATTGAAGAAGAATCGTGGTTGAATAGTGACATGACCTGGAGGACCACCAAGAGGCAGTCGTCGGTTGACATCGATTCTGACATGATCTCCTTCTGGATTCGTCCAGTCAACCTGATCTGTGAGCATCTTGTGACACTCCTCCATCTGGAACTGAAGGTGAATGACATCTGGGTAGAATGCTTTAACAACTTCATAAACCTGCCCTTCGAAATCTACTTGTGTAAGCTTGGTTTTGTTCACCTTTTGGCAGTACCAGTTCATGAAGGTTGTTATATCTCCAAGCTTTGTAAGCAATGAGTTCTCAGCTGGGGGCTCATAAGTTGTGGCCAACGCAGAAGCCTAGTTGTTCACAACATCTGATTTGTTGGAAGAAGGAATAATCCAGGCAGGTTCAGGAGTCGCTGGTCTTTCCTCTTCAGGTAGTAGTTTCCACCAGTCATTTCTCGAGTCAGCTTTCGGTTAGTGATCATTCTCAGAGTCTTCATTATTAGACAAATGTACCTGCTCTTCGGGAATGGAATCATCCTGCATCAGATAGTCAGTTGGTGATGACTCTTGAGCCCCAGAGATGTCAACTGACTCATGTTGAGTGTCAGATGTCGTCCAAGCCATATATTGTAAAGCTAAGGTTGCAGTCTTGGATGAACTTGGAGCTTTATTGCCTTGTTGCTGTGCAGATTCAGATGTACTAGTAGATGGAGGAGGAGGAGGTAGGGGCAACTAAGAGGATCCTGATGCTCCAGAAGTACCTGGAGCACTGGATGCGCCTGCTGGAAGAGGTGGTGGAGGTGGCTGTGTAGGTGGAGACCCAAGAGGAGTTCTTGGTGACTCACGCCTCTTTGTTTTCTGCTTACGTGCTTCTTCCTGATCAGCTAAACGTTGATTTGAATACTCTAGCTCCACTGACTTCTGTAGAGCTTCATACAATTCATTGTGAACTTCATGAGTCTTGTAGGTGTTGTCTTCAAACATCTGTTTTTGTAAAATTTCCTTCATATCAACGGTTGGCAGATCCCTGAAGCGAGCTCGAAGTGGAGCTTGCATTGCCCAGTCAACTGCGTCAGTGACTATCTCATCAACAACTTTGCTCACCTGGTGGGGAATATGGAGATTCTTTAATTTGTACAGCCTGGACCCATGTTTATCCAACCTTTCCTCCAAGGCCAAGTTGTTTTATATATCAGATCTGCGATATGTTGTTCAAGCTCACCTATGCAACGAATTAAGATCAGATATGTGGTGCTTTGAAGTGGTGGTTGTGGAAGAGTTATTGATGTTGTGATTGTTGAGTTTGTTGCTGTTGATGTTAGAAGTGGAGAGTGAGATTGTGACCTCGTGAGATCAATAACCGGAGTGGTCATTGGAGGAACCGAGGAGGTGTCTTGATGAATAGGGACCGAAACCATTAACTGAACCTCTGCTTCAGCATTGGTTTTCCCTGGTTCTTCTTCCTGTGGCTTCTCCACGAAGAACTGATCAGTGAAGGTGAGATCTTTATCAAGGTTTTGAAGAGAGTACAAGGTTTCAGTGGAGCTAGTAGGTTCTTCAAGAATCACCTGATCTTCAGTTAGCAGTTTGAGGTTTTCCTGAACATTTAGGTAAGCAGTTGTTGTAAACTCCTCATCCATTTGCTCCAGTTTTTGTTAAGTTAAAGTATCAGTGGTCTCTAAGTCTATGTGTTCTGGTATGTGTTTAAATACACACACCTTTTACCTTTAAAAACAAGTTAAAATAACTAAAACCGGACTTAAATTGCCAAAAATATGCTTGTTTTGCTAATTGTGTTGTGCAGGAACGGATATCTAAGAAAAGGACGAAAACGAAGCCAAAACGACAAAACCGGACACGGAATGGAAAAGCGTGGAAAAGACAAAGTCAAGACAAATCCCAAGTCTGAAAAAGTCAATCAAAGTCAACCCCGGCAAAGTCGATGGTCAAAGCCGAAGCCGTAACCAAAGAAATGTTAAATGGGCCCATCCGTACCCATCTAATGGGCCGGGTAAGCCCATTTACACATTATATAAAGACTTAAAAAGCCCATAATCCCTTTTTATATAACTCCAGGGACTAATCTTGCCAACCCCAGAAAGTTGTACCACCAAAGGACTTCCTTTGCAATAACCTTACACACATTCAAGGACCAAAACTGCCAACGTCCCAAAGTTATATTAAACCACATGGACTTTTGTTGCAATCATAATTAACAAACTGGAGGGCTTATTCTGCCACCCCCACAAACCTGTTACCCCCACAAGGACTGAAATTGCAAAGACAAGTATATACTTGAGGGGCCATTTTTGACAAAACCACAAACCCACACCCCCGTTTTGAATTACTGTACATCTTCCACAACCTTTTCCAGCCAAACTCATAAACCCCACAACCTGTCTCTGTCAACCTCGTTGACCTCCCCACAACACTCCAAACATGTCACTAACCTAAACCCCACCCCCCACATGGATGTGCCAAGCTGGCAATCCAAAAACCCTCAAGTTCGAATCAAAGGTTGTGATTCTTTGAGTAGGCAGTACTCAAAACCAAGGGCCAGGATTTGTTTGTGTTTCTACACACTCACAACAAGCACAAAGAGAGGGTAAATGTCTCTACAAAGAAGCACAAGAAGAGAAGACAAAAGTCGAAACCCTAGCTAGTAGTTTTTCTATATAAAGCTTTTGTAAGCCATTGTGGCAAGTTAGTTAGTTTTTAAGAGTGTAATTTTTAGAGCTGAGTTTTAGTTTTTACTTTTATGTACTTGTACTTCTTTTAGTCTAATGAAAAATTCAGTTTTATCTTTCACATTGTGTCCTAAATTTTGATTTCAACTTGTGTTTCTTTAAAAACCATATAAGCTCTTAATATAAGCACTTTATAATTTGTTTTTAAAAGCTTTGATACAAAAATTTAAGAAAAATTAAAAGGAAAAAAAAAGGTCACTGTTTGATAAGCTAAAGGATGAATGAGCAGTCTTGGATGGCTCATTGGTTTGTTTAGTATAGCTTATTTATGAGCTTGGGTAGGTTTTAGAGCTTATTTAGGTTCACATAATCCTGTTTTGAGCAAGGATCAAGGTATACTTCTTTTTAAATTTTAGCTTATTTTTACTGTAGCATTGCTTATTGTGGCTTATTTTCAGCTTATTTATGTCTTTTTGTGCTTATATGTGTTTAGTTATGCTTATAAATGCCTCTTAGTTGCTCTAGTTTCATTTACTTACCATTTGCTTAAAACTGCCTTAAATTGCTTGTGACTGCTTATTTGCTTATTTGCTTAGTTAAGTGCTTATTTGCTTTGTATTTTTGCTTTTTATTACTTAATATTGTCTATTTAATATTTGTCCTTAAAATTCTTAGCTTAAATCTGTCCCTAATAGTCTTAAAATCCTAGTTTAGAAATCTAAAGGGGTGTTTGGGTTAAGCCCAAAATGGGTCAAAATGGTGTCATCATGGGTTGTGACCATTTGGCCAACTTTGGCTTAAGTTATTAAGCTTGTTTGAGTCTGTTTTCAAAAGTTTTCAAGTCCAAAAGTTGTTTTTCAAGATTTCTCATTGTTCTCTTAGGTCTGTCAGTTTTAAAAGAGGGTCAAAGTGCTTATTTGCTTAAGCTTTAGAAAAACTGAGTTGTAATATCAATTTTGTGTCATTTATATGTGTTAAAATCAACTAGTAGAAACCTTAGAGTCCTTAGTTTTTGTTAGCAATTCTGTCAACATTTTTTAGTTTTTCAAAAGATCAAAATGTGTCACAATTTCATTCTAAAAAATTCAGAGGGTAAATCAGAGTTTTAGGTTCTAAAAACTTGTGCACAAGTTCATTTCAAGGTATTTTCCATCTGTTTTAACTAAGTTTTTGTTTTTGAGCTTATTGGAGAGCTTATTTTTAAGTTAACTTTTTCACAAAATCCTTTGTTGAAACTGCCCTGGTGTTAAACCACCACCTTTAAGCCCACTGTCCTAGCTTATTAGAGGGCCTTTGCTCAAGCTTTTGGCTTTTCTAAAAAGCCAATAAGCTCTTTTATAAGCCCCCTTGTTTGTAGACCTTAGGAAGCACTCTAGGTAGCTTAAAATTAAGCACAAAGTAGTCATTTCAACTGTTTTGCATTCTAGTATTGGCATTAGCTTATTTTTGATTTTCTTGGCTTATTGGCTTAAATTTTTAGCTTATTGCTGTTTGTTTTTGGCTTATTAGGTTAGATAGCTTATTTTTTTTAGATTCATTACTTAGCTAGCTTATTTGCCCTTTAGCTCCTTTTAGTCCTTTAGTGTTAAAATAGCTAAGACTGCCTCTCTTAGTAGCTCACTGTTTTGCTTATTTGTCTATGCTTTTTATTTGCTTGGTGTTGCTTATTTAGTGTAGATATAAGCCTGTTTTTGCTTATTGCCTTGTCCTTTGCTTATTCGTGTGCTAAAAGTCAAAAGCCATAAGCCATTTAAGCCTTAGCTCACTTTAAGCAAACTGTCAAACAAAAAGCCCTTTTTTAGCTTATTCTTAGCTTTTCACAAAAAGTCCTAGTTATGAAAAATGATAAGCTTCATGTGCTTAACAAGTTTGGTTAAAAAGTTTTAAAAAAAAAAAGAGGAGATAAGAGGAAACCCGGGTGAGCAAGACTCGAACCCGGGTCTCACCCTCAATACACCTCTTTTATAACAAACACTCTTACCGCTGTGCCCTTGGGTCTTTTCTGTTAGACCCTTGGGCACTTTGGTATTTAAGGTAGTTTTTGCCCATTTAGCTATAAGCTCTTTCGAGCTTATTTTCAGCTTATTCATAAGCTGAATTTTGGGTTTCTTATTTTTCTTAGGATAGTCGTAGGATAAAGTAATTTTAGTAATTTTTTCAGAATTTTTAAAAATAGTTTAGTATTTTTTATAATTTAATTTCGTTAAAAGTTTTAAAAATTCATAAAAAATACAAAAATTATCAAAAAAATATTTTTCTTTTTTAGGAAATTTTCTTT
>BQNB010085375.1:0-18762 GCA_026074375.1 Tanacetum coccineum | reverse complement strand
GTTGTTTCAGAACTACCTTCAGCAACTGGAACTGTTTTCTCAGCCCATTGATACGTGTATGGTGGATTTTGGAGACAATGGTCTTGATTCTGGATTTCCACTGAACATAATTACCCGGTGCTAACATTGGTGGGCGATCTTTGCTACCCGCTTCCATGATAGCATTATGAAGAGCATTTGATGATTGAGTTTGCAAATTGGTATTTGAATTTGACATTGTGATGAAGTTGTTGTAAACGGATATCGGATCTTAAGTGTTATGAAGTGATTGATTGTGGTTTTAAATGAATTAACGTTCACGGGATTTTACAAATCGTTGATTAAAACCGAGAAAAGAATCGTATCTTTCGCGGGATTTTACAAAATCAAGAAGAAACCGTGAATGAATAATTAATTGACATTTCAAGTATGATTAAGTTGATTGTTGGTTTGATTGGTTGTGTTTGTTGTGTTGAGTAATTGTCCTTTTAGTCCGAATTAAAGTCTACAAATTCCAAAAAAAATGAAGAAAAAAAAAAAATGCAAGAAACTCATTAGTTTAAACGATGGTTTTGGGCTTTGAAAAATCCGTAACCAGCTAAAGGGTGGTTACAACGTAATCCGTCTCGTTTTTCTCTTCGATTTGAGAGGTCACGGGCCTGAAACGGACTTACGGATCAAAAGTTATGACAGTTTTACTGAAACCCTTTTCTTCACACAAGATTTCTAGACAAAACGCAGTGCTTATTTGTCAAAAACGCAACGATTCATGGTCAATCGCAACTCAATAAAATTAATTGGGCAGAGTAACGTCTAGTCAAAACGCAATGATGGTCTTCAAAACGCAACCTGTTGAGTCAAAACGCAACGACTTTTGTCAAAACGCAACGACTTTTGTCAAAACGCAACGACTTTTGTCAAAACGCAACGACTTTTGTCAAAACGCAACGACTTTTGTCAAAACGCAACGACTTTTGTCAAAACGCAACGACGAACACTCCTTCAGTTAGGCAAAACGCAGCCAAGAAAAAATCTTCAAACTTTCTTGTAAGCTACGAAATGATGTTAAAACCACTTAGTAATGATGCAAGGAAGTGATCTAAGCCCAAAAGTACAAGTCTTTAACACATTTAACCACGAAACAAAGATCAAAGATGATTTTTTCTTGCTTTTTTTCTTTATTTCGAACCAAAAAAAACAACAAGAACCCACGAATTTTAATCACTAAACACCCCTTTAGCTCTGGTACCACATGTTATCCCATGTATTTAATCCATTACACAACTATAATCTATACCAAGATGCTAGAAAATGAGAAGAATCTTAGAGAGAGAAAGTAGAGAGAGAAACAAAGAGAATATTAGATTAGAGAGAGAATGGGAAGTTACAATAGGTAGTGAAAATGTAAACCAAACACACCTGTCTCCAAGTGTGGTGAAGGGGTAATTTATATAAGCCTTGGCACTTGGGCTTTTTCTAAATGGGCCGGCTTGGTTTAACTTGGGCTTTGAGCCACGAAACACAACAATATTAGTTACAATCCAAGCCCGTGAATCACGACTAGCCTATTACAATACAAGGAATAGTTGACTTTCTAAGACCGATAACATTCTTGTTTGACTTAATATAATTAAGGCTAACACACATACTTCATCTTTCATGACTTTAGTATCGGAGGACATGGGGGTTTTCATTGGTTTAAAATCTTCTAAGCCAAATTTCTTAAGCATTTCTTTAATATATTTAGATTGATTAAAGAAAATACCATCTTCCATTTGTTTTATTTGTAGTCCAAGGAAGAAGTTAAGTTCACCCATCATGCTCATCTCGAACTCGTCATGCATGATTTTGGCAAATTCATCACACATGTCTTGACAAGTCGAGCCGAATATAATGTCGTCGACATATATTTGAACGATGATGAGGTTTGAACTTTTCTTCTTGGTAAAAAGTGTGTTATCTACCATTCCCATTTTGTATTCATGTTTAATAAGAAAAGCTTTTAATCTATCATACCAAGCTTTGGGTGCTTGTTTAAGACCGTATAAAGCTTTCTTAAGTTTATAAACATGATCCGGTTTTTCAAAGTCAATGAATCCTGGAGGTTGTGCCACGTATACCTCCTCATTGATAAAACCGTTCAGGAATGCACTTTTTACATCCATTTGGAATAGCTTAAAATCTAAAGCACAAGCATAAGCTAATAGTATCCTAATTGACTCAAGTCTAGCAACTGGGGCATAAGTTTCATCATAATCGATGCCCTCTTGTTGATTATAGCCTTGAGCAACTAACCTAGCCTTATTTCGAGAAACAATACCGTTCTCGTCTAACTTATTTCTAAACACCCACTTAGTTCCTATGATTGTCATATTCCTAGGTTGTGGAACTAACTCCCAAACGTCGTTAGCAATGAATTGATTTAATTCTTCTTGCATGGCGACTATCCAACTATCATCCGTTAAGGCTTCATTCACATTCTTAGGTTCTATAGTTGATATAAAACAAAAGAAGTTACTTTGGTTTTGGGCTTGTGATCTAAGGGTTCTTTGGTTAAGGTTTCCTATGACATTTTCTAATGGATGGTTCCTAGATTCCTTAATATTGACTATTTCGTCAATCTCTAAAGTTTCATCCTCAATGTCATTTTCTAAGTTTTTCTTTTCAGTAACCTTAATTGCTTCTTCTTCATCTAAGTCATCATCCACCAAGGGTGATGTCTTAGAGGGTGGAGGAGTTTCATCAAATGTCACGTTGAGTGATTCTTTGACTTTCCTAGTATGTTTATTAAGGATGATGTAGGCTTTACTATTTTGGGAGTAACCTAAAAAGACACCTTCGTATGACTTTGGGTCAAACTCTGTAAGGTATTCTTTAGTGTTTAAAATGAAGCACTTGCTTACAAACACTCTAAAGTAATCAAGAGTAGGTTTCCTACCTCTCAAGAGTTCGTAGGGTTTTTTTCCTAGGATTGCTCTAATTAGAATTCGGCTGAGAATGTATGTTGAAGTATCTACGGCGTTACACTAAAACTTTTGTGGTAACGATTACTCATTCAACACAGTCCTACTCATTTCTTGAAGAGTCCTATTTTTTCTTTCAACCACGCCATTTGATTGAGGGGTGCGTGGAGCTGAGAAGTTATGTGTAATTTCATTGGCATCACAAAACTCTTCAAATTGTACCTCATTATCAAATTCCCTATCGTGGTCGGTTCTTATTGACACTATTGTACATCCTAATTGGTTTTGAATTTTCTTACTAAATATTTCAAATTGATCAAAAGCTTTGGTTTTGTCCTTAAGGAATCTAGCCCAAGTATACCTAGAGTAGTCATCTACTATGACTAAGGTGTAACGGTTTCGTTCGTAACTCCGTACGGCGGATGAACTGAAGAGATCGATATGAAGGAGTTCTAAGCATCTAGTCATTGAGACTATATTCTTAGCTTTGTGACTAGTGTGAGCTTGTTTTCCAATTTTGCAAGCCTCGCAGAAGTGTTAATCAAACTTAAGCTTAGGTAAGTTTCTAACTAATTCCTTAGATGTTAACGATTGAATGAGACACATATTTTGGTTCGCGGCTGATTGGGTTAGGGTAGGCGAGTGGGCTTGGTTTTCGGTGGTTTGGACTTGGGCGGTGAGAGTTGTTGGGGGCATGGTAGGTAATTGGGCCACAGCAGGTTGTTGTTAGATCGGGGTTTTATGAATTGGAATGATGGGTTCAGGTAGTAGTTGCATAATGAGATTGGTGGTATTTGCTTGTGGGATAATATTGGGTATGTCGTCTAAAAAGGTATAGGTAGGTGGTAAAGCGGGTTAAGTCGAGCCATAAGGAAAAACGGTCTCATCAAATGTAACATGATGAGAAATGATGATCTTATTTGTTTTTAAATCAAGACAACGATACTCACGATGATTGGAAGCGTGCCTCAATAAAATTGAGGGTGTAGCACGTGGTTCAAGTTTATGAGTAGGGTAAAGATGAGGGTAACTTAAACACCCAAATGTACGTAACAGGCTATAATCCGGATTCATGCCAAACAAGCGGGTAAAAGTGATTTCATTGTTAATGGCAGTGGAAGGCAAAACATTTAGTAAGTGAATGGCCATATTGAGAGCCTCAAACCAAAATGTTGGTGGAAGATTTGCTTGAAAAAGTAAAGTCCAAATGAGATTATTGATGGTACGAACCATTTGTTCGGACTTACCATTTTGTTGGGATGTTTTTGGACATGAAAAGCGAAATTGTATGCCTTTTTCTGCAAAAAGGGTATGCAGGTTGCGGTTGTCGAATTCACCATAATGATCACACTGAAAGGATAGATCATTCGGACCTTTCAATTCATAAATGTATATCTTGGCACGTTTACTTATGTTTTCTCATATGAAAATTTCACACTTAAACTGAGTATGAACATAGTTACGAAACAATATAAATTTAGACAAAACATCAGATTTATTAATTAAAGGATAAGCTCAAACAAAGTGCGAATAATGATCCAAAAACAAGACATAGTATTTAAACCCTGAAAGACTTGGGATGGGTGAAGTCCACACATCCAAGTGAATAATGTCAAAACAAGAAGTAACAACAGTATCTAAACTCTCAAACGGAAGCCTCACGTGTTTGCCAAGCTAACAAGCATGACAAAGAACGGGAGGTTTCTCCTTATTGCACAAAATAAAATTATTAGACACAAGACGGCGTAACACGTCACTTCCTGGATGTGTAAGACGTTGGTTCCACGTATGCTAACTAACAAGAAAAACATGAGAAATCGAAGATGGAGCCGTGATCGGGTAAAGATCTCCCGTGCTATCACATCGGAGAAGCACCTGACGCAACATGAAATCCTTAACAGAAAAGCCAAACGCATCAAATTCAATAGTGTAATTATTGTCACGAACAAACTAACGAACACAAATCACATTTTTTATAATATGGGGAGTAATAAGAACATTATTTAGGTTAAGGGATTTAAAGGGAGTTGGCAAAATACTATGGCCCGTATTAGTGACGGGTATAGAATTACTGTCACCAACCGAGATAGATGGATACATATACGTATTAAAATTTTCACTAAGACTAATAATTGAGTTATAGATATGAGAGCTCGCACCTGTATCCATATTCCAAGAACCACTAAAAAGGTCCTGAAGAGTCTCGATATTAAATGCATGCGGTAAATTAGTAGCTTAACTTGAGAGAGCAGTGGGTCCTATGTTCCCAGGCTGATTTGCGGGCTGAACAGGGGTACCAGTGGGCTGGGCCAAATGTGGAGCAGTCAATGGGTCTGTTGGAGTAGATACGGGCTGGACAGGTTAGGCCTGCGGCATGGAATAGGCTGGTGGAAGCGGGCTGGACAGGTTGGGCCTGCGGCATGGAATCAGCAGGTATATAGTAATTATGGGGTTGGGCCTGCTGTGGGAAACCAGGTGGGTAAGTCGGGCCTACTATTGGGCCAACGTAGGTGGTTGGACAGGTGTGATAAGCAACATGCGATGGAGTATGACTAGCAACAGTGTTATTAACCCCATATTTCCTAATTGTTGAAGCAGTTTAGTCAAAAGATCATTGGTGGTATTTGCATTCATTGTAAACAAGGTTAATTCGAATATCAGTAAACTTGTGAGGATATCAATGTCACACCCCATCATAGACGGAAACATGGGAATGCAACATAATAATCAATCATAACACAAGATACAAAATAGAGAAATCTAAAATGCATAAATGAAAGTGTCATGATGACCATCAATCTCAATAACCTTAAGTGATGTCCCATCGAAGAACACAACAAATAGTCGCTTACAAATCTACTTGCCCACGCAGGGGTCCATACAAGTCTTAAACATTTATCCTCAAGAAACAAATCCATAACATACATCGAAAAGCAAGACCTCTCAAACATGATCCACACATGATACACTTAAAGTCTGCTAACACACATCACAATCTACTGATCATTTCCTTCACCTAAAAATGATACTCGAAAACGTCAAGAATAATGTTGGAGAGCTAGTAGGTTTGAAGAAAACCCAGTCGTTGTGCCAATATCTCATACAGTTGAACAATCGTGCAATATGACAGTGAATATATGCAAATACAATCAAACCCATGACTTAGCATCCCGCTAATCATGTATCAAGACCTAGCATCCCCGCTAGTCTTATCACCAGCATGTACCAACGCTCTTAGGGTTGTAACCCCGAGGTTATACGCACCTAAAAAGACTACCAGTACTGGAGCATTTACAATAGGGCAACATTTTACAAACATAGCAAATCCTTGCTAATCACACCTTGCTATGCACCTCGATGCATACAAGAACAATCATACCACATAATATTCACATATCAGCAATAAGCACATAATTGTCCCAAAAACAAAACCACATTTCGCACAGTTCAGAAAAACAGTTCAAAACACATTTGGGTATCATTTTCCCCCAATAGAAAATATTTAAATAAAGTGGGGCTACGAGAACTCACCTCAAGCAAAGTCTCTAGCAACCAAATCTCAAATCACATAAGCATATGTAACGACGTCCGCCACACGACCTAGTGGAAAACACATTTGGGTAGCATTTTCCCCCAACAGAAAAGATTTAAAAAGTGGGGCTACGAGAACTCACCTCAAGCAAAGTCTCTAGCAACCAAATCTTAAATCACACAAGCAAATGTAGTGACGTCCGCACACGGCCTAGTCTAGTTAATGTTCCATTTTAATCATTCATTTCCAAAACCGTTTTCAAGTTTTGATGCATAGAGGTCAGATGCGTTGTACGGTTATCTTTAACGTCTTAGTGGTGTGATGGTTGACGACTTAACTTCAAATGATACCATATACCAACTCATATCTTAGTACAATATACTTACACTATTTAAGTAAAATAGTTAAGTATTATAAGATAATAAATACTTATAAATATATTTCGATAAATCTATTCGGTATACTTAGTTACCATTAATATACCATTTATAGTATATGAAACGAAAAGTTTATTTATGTTAAACATTTTAGGGAAGTTTCGAGAAAAATTATATTTTTCGTCTTTTAGTCGACTTATTAAAATAATAATATTTTATTCTTAAATCAAAAAATCACGTTTTAAGTAAAAATTCAAAGTATAGACTTTTTACGAAATTTCGACAAGACCTGTACGTTTATACAACGTTTTCCAAGATTTTTAAACCTTATTTTCAAACAATTTCCAACATTTCGACACTTTCCGACCAAATTTCAAAAATTACATTTCACGACGTTTACCAAAATACATTCTCAAAACGACTTTCAATATAACTTCACAAGTATTTTTTACTTTCCAAAAGTTCGTCAAAACTCTCAAAACGACTAGTTAACTCTTATTGGGCTTTAAGGCTCAAATAAGGATCCATTAAGGATTTTACATATCTAAAATACGATTTAAGCCCGATTCTAAAGCCCATTAGTATATATAAGCCCAAAAGATAAGTAACAAAATAACCCAAACCATAACGAGCACTCAAATAAGCCACGTCTTATTGAGGCTTATTGGGCCGTAAGCCCAATAGCTCCAAAACCAAATTCATAAGCTTAAAAATAAGCTAATAAGCTACGTATTATATTTGGTTATCACCATAAGCTACCAAATAATCCACAAAAATACGACATACTAGGGTAATAACCAAAATTACATCCTTTGTGTTCTTTCTTTTTGCCGAGAGCCTATAAGATCGAAAATAAGCCATTCGAACTAAAAAATAAGCCAAAATTAGCCAACAAACAAAATAAGCTATTTAGCAACAAATGTTTTTCAACCATCAAGACCACAATATCGAAACTAACAAAACCTTATACACCTTTTATTGCATTCGAAACCCAAACCGAATCTTTTTATCCATTCTCAAACTTTTCAGTTTATATTTTTAACGATCGGGCCGTACAACTAACATTTATGCATCATTTACCATACAAAAGTACAAGTTAAATTTAAATTTGAAAGACTTACAAAAAGGGTCTTCAAAATAAATTTCAACGCAAATCAGACAACCCAAACGTTGTTTAAATGAATACCCGAACACTAGAATCAACCCGAAAATACTCTAAACCACCATGTTCTTAATCAAAAATTAAAATAAAGTTTGTATGTGTGTGTTAGAAATCGGACGAGCACACATAAAAGTGTGTGTTTTTTTAAATGAAAATGGATCAATGAGAAATGTTGGTGGAGGAATAATATAGTACTAAGCATGTTTAGACACAAATGATAGAAAATAGCCATCTTGTTCCCCTAAACCTTACACGTCCCATTTAGCATCCTAGGAGGGTTCGGGTCTTTCTTTTCGTGTCGGGATCACTTAAAAACTCGAAAAGCTTAATCGTAAAATATTTCCCAAAGTTAATTAGCATTTTTATTCACCTTAAAAATACTTTTCCAATAACCTAGAGTATTTAAACGACATATTTCCATTTGAAATTCCCCAAAACTTATTTTAAACATTATCGGACGTGTCGGGACTCGCTTTTTGGCATTTCTCACCGTTCACGGGTCAAACCACCCGGAACATAAATAACATAATAATACCCTATTATTCACCATATATCATAAAATACTTCAAATCTCATAAATTCACCACCGTCAACACGGTACATATTCTAATAAAACTGACAAACGTCAAATAGTCAAAGGACTACTATTAGGATATTCAAAACACAAAAAGGGCAAGGGTTACATTCTACCCCCCCCCCCCCTTAAAAGAATTTCACCCACGAAATTCAACTACTATTAGCACTGAACAGATGCGAATACTTAAGTTTCATCTGATCTCCACGCTCCCACGTAAATTCAGGTCTACGTTTCGAATTCCATCGAACCTTGACGATGGCAATTCTACTTCGCTTAAGCTTCTTGAACTCTCTTTCTCTCTCTAAGAATTTTACAGGCTCTTCTACAAAATTCAACTTAGCATCTACTTGGATCTCGTCCAAGGGCACTTGCAGTGTTGAATCAGCCAAACACTTCTTAATGTTCGACACGTGAAACGTGTCATGAACACCATTCAACTCTTCAGGTAGTCTAAGTCTATAGGCTACGAGACTTACCTTCTCAACGATCTCAAAAGGTCTAACAAATCTAGGTGTTAGTTTCTCCTTCTTCCCAAAGCGTACCACACCTTTCCAATACGATACTTTTAGCAAGACATAGTCACCTACACTGAACTCTAGAGGCTTTCTTCTCTTATCGGTATAACTTTTCTGGCGATCACGCGCAGCCTTAAGTCTATCCTTAATCTTCGAGATCTTCTCAGTCGTTTCTTGCATTAACTCAGGCCCTATCAACTGACCCTCTCCAACCTCTGCCCACATAATAGGGGAACGACACTTCCTACCATACAAAGCCTCAAACGGCGCACATCTCACACTAGAATGATAACTATTATTATATGAAAACTCAACTAATGGAAGATGAACATTCTAACTTCCCCTGAAGTCAAGGACGCACACTCTAAGCATGTCTTCCAAAGTCTGGATTATATGCTCACTCTGACCATCGGTCTGACGGTGGTAAGCCGTACTCATGTCTAACCGAGTTCCTAATGCCTCTTACATTGACTGCCAAAACCTTGATGTAAATTGACTGTCACGATCAGATATGATCGAGATCGGCACACCATGCCTAGCAACAATCTCATTCAGATATAGCCTAGCTAACCTATCCATCTTATAATCCTCACGCATAGGTAGAAAATGAGCAGACTTAGTCAATCGATCCACAATGACCCGGATTGTATCATGCCCACTACTAGTCCTCGGGAACTTTGTAACAAAATCCATTGCTATCCCTTCCCATTTCCATTTAGGAATCTCAGGTTGCTGGAGCAAGCCAGACGGCCTTTGGTGCTCAGCCTTAACCTTCAAACAAGTCAAACACCTATTCACATAAACAACTATATCCTTCTTTATTCTCGGCCACCAATATCTATCTCTAAGGTCATAATACATCTTATCAGCTCCTAGGTGTATAGAGTACTTCGACTTATGGGCTTCGTCCATTATCAGGGTTCTCACATCACCCTTCAAAGGAACCCATATTCAATCCAGGTAGTATAAAGCTCCATCACTCATATGTTCTATCATCTCATCTAAACCTTTCTACAATCTCGTAGACTCATCACATTCCTCCTTCTAAGTCGCCAGTATCTTATCCTTAATACTCGACTGAAGGGTCATATTCATAGCTCGAACTCTCTTAGGTTTAACTCTCTCTTTCCTACTCAGTGCATCAGCTACTACATTCTAAATTCTTCCGAAATTAATGCAATTTAAACTAAAGGAAACTTAAATTCTATGGGAAAAACATAAATAGGCATGGAAAATTAAACCTAAAACTACAGGAAAGCATAACAAGGCATTTAAATAACCTAAAATTCTACGGGAAACATAAATAAAGGCTTAAAAGGAGAACCTAAGTCTACGGGAACATGTAATTAAAAGCAATTAAAGAAAAAACGCGAAAACGAGAACGGGAATTAAAAACGAACGCGACTAAAAACCTAATTTATTAAATTTTAAACCTAAAGTGAATTTTTTACTTTTAATAGGCTCTAAGTGACTAAAAAGTAAGAATAAAAAAAACTAGACCAAAAACGGGGGTGTTTAAAGCTAAAAACGCGACGAAAACGAGAACGGGATTCGATCCCGTTCTTTAAAAATTAATTTTTTGCAAAAACGACCCTACGAAAGTAAAATTATTTTTCCTAGGTCCTAAACGATAAAAGAAATTTTAAAAAAAAGAATTTTATTTTTCTGATTTTTATTTTATTTTTTATGATTTAAAAACTGTTTTTAAAAGAAAAATTAATGAAAAATACTAAAATAAATGGGAAAAATCTGGAAAAATCATGGTAATTAGCTTAAGTTATGCAGAATGTAGGAAAAATAAAAGAGTGAATGCAGCTTATCAAATAAGCTGCCAAATAAGCACAAACAGCTTATAAGCTTAAAGGGACTAAAAGACTATAAAAATAAAATAAGAGGAATGTTAACTGAAAAAGACCCTAGGGCAGTTGGTTGTGTGGTGTGTGTGTGAGGTGCTGGTTTACAAAGGGGAGGTCATGGGTTCGACCCCCATGTCCTCCTCTTTTTTTTAAAACATTTTTTTTTCAATTTTTCTTTTTGAAACCTAAAGATAAGCTGGAAATAAGCATATTTTACAACTGGAGCTTTTTGTGAAAACTAATAATAAGCTGGGAAAAGCACTAAGTAAGTGACAGAATGCTACATTTAAAACTAAGGCTTAAGATGGCTTAACCTGTTAGGCTGTTTTTATACCAATAAGCAAACACAAAGGAAGATAAGCTAAAAAGTCAAAAACCCTACACCTAATAAGCTTTATTAAACTGATTTTAAGCAATTTAATCTAAAGACATAAGCTAAAAATTAAGGAAGATGCAACTAGAACTTAGACTACTTATTTTTGGATTTTATGGCAAAGTAACAATTTCAGCCCTAGAATAAGCTGAGCAAACAAGCTCAAAATCCTACATTAAGCTCAAACCAATCCTGTTCATTCTACTAACTAATTGCATAATCAAAATCAAAGCCATTAACTAACTTATTCTAGCCTAAAAGTTGGTTTAAAAAGAGACTTTCTCCCAATATTTTTTTTACCACTGATGTGCTTATTGACAGATTGCATTTAACAGGAAACAAAGGCAAACACATTAAACACATGACCTAGACTATTTCATTAGGCATAAAATGAAGCACTAACATGACTTTAAAGCAACCCTTTTTTACAAGAATTAGAAATAAGCATTTGGACAAAACCTTAAATCCACAGATTCCATACTTTGTTGACAAACCTTTAAAATCTAGAATTTAACATAAGACTTTTATAAAACTCATTGTTTAAACTTAGCTTAGCTAATCTAAGATGGTTTAAAAGACTAAAACCTATTTTTACCCGTTTTGACCCACAAACTGGGTTAAACCAAACACCCCTTTAAACTCATGAAAACCAAGTTTAAGCTTAATAAGACCTCAAATTCCATAGATTATTGAAAACAGATTAGGCATAATGATATTAAAGGAGATTTAAGCAAAAACTAGGGACAAATAGGCACTTAAAAATAAGATAAGCCAAATAGCAATTTTCACGATAATATAAGCAGTTTTAAACAGAACTTGGATTTGACTAACTATTATGATCTATTATGCTAACTGATGACATATTAAACTGATAATGAACAAAATATGCCGAAATAAGCACTATTAAGCAATTGAACAGTAAATTTCCTTAAGATAGAAGAAACGAGTAACCTTGGTACTAAGCTTTGACAGAAGAGTTCATAAGCTCAAAGGAGCTTATTTGGCAGCTTGTTCACACCCTTAAGCCACCCAAGATTGTTTAATTCCCAATGAGATTGAAATCATACGTATATAAGCAATAGCACAGTGACACTTTCTTTTAAACAAAGGAATTCTTGGAAACTTGGAATTTTCATTAACTTGGTAAAAATTACAACTTAAAGTGAAATTATAACATTGAAAAAGATAGTTAAAACTGAAAATTACATTAATAAGCTTAAAAATTTAAAATTCGTAAATTACACTAGATAAAAAAAACTACATACTCTCTTCCAACTCTGTCTTCTTTCTTTATATAGAAGCAGCCAAGTGTGCTAGTTGTGTTTTCATTGTAAGAGGAAACCAAACATCATCCTAACCATTTAATTACCTTGGAGCCCAAACAAGTTGATCACACCAATTGATTCGTGATATCCAATAGGAAAGCTTAGGATTGCCACAGTGGTTTTTGGGGTTTTGTGAGGGTGAGGGTGATGTTTTTGGAGTGTAGCTGCAGTGCTATAGTAGCACGTGGGTGGGGTTAGGGATAATGAACAATAAGGCGGGAAAGGGTGAAGGTTTATCAGGGTTTAATTTTGGGGCAGGGTGGAACTTTGGGGATTTGTTAATTTTAGTCCCCTAAAGTGTATTGAGTGTTTGCATAGTAGGTCCTTGTGGGGTTAAGTATCATGAGTTGGCAGTTTTAACCCTTAAACTTGTATAGGTTCATTGCAGCCATGGTCCTTGTTGGGGTAAAGTTTGAGGGCTTGGCAGAATAAGTCCCTCAACTTTTAGTTGGGCTTTTGGTTAATGTAATGGGCCTTAAGGGTGTAGTGTATAAGTGGGCTGACCCGGGCCCACTAGGTGGGTACGGGTGGGCCCACTTAGTCTTTTTAGGGTTTACGGGTTCGGTTCTCGAAACTCGTTCCAGTGCCGGGTCTCGGGGTTGACTTTGACTTTGACTTTTAAAATCTTCAAATGTTGTCGACTCGATCCGATAATATCCGTTTTAGCTCCATTTTCAACCCTTTTTGTACCTTTGGCTTCGGTTTTTCGTGCTCTTTCCAATTCCATGCTCGTTTTTGTCCGGTTTAGCTTCGTTTTTGTCTTTTAGTGAATATCTGGTACCTGCACAGTACGAACACAAAAACAAGCATATATATGGCATTTTATGTGCGTTTTTGGTCGTTAAGGGACGATTTATTAGGTAAAAGGTATGTGTAATTAAACACATACAAAAATCCCCCATACTAAACTATTGCCGTGTCCTCACGCAATGCTATAAGTAAGCACTAAGAAAATTAAGAATCTCGATCCCCCTTGACTAATAACCTCGACAAGTAGCGAAGTGTTCGTCAAGGGGAAATAAAGAATCAATAGATTTGCTAACTTAGGTGGACGATGTTTGCCCATCATATTAGGCCCACCAATATAGTTCTGCATGTCTTGTACATCTTATCAGAACCGGATGAATAAAGTATTTTGACTTGTGGGCTCGTGCATGATCATTGTCATCAAATCACCATAACATGGTAACCCAACTCTCGACATTGAAGAATTTAGAGTACCAATACCGTATGGGGTTCCAACTTTTACGTTCTTAAATTTTCCAGATTCTTTAGAATATTTTATTCCAACATAACCTTTTCTACCTTCTTCGTTCTTGATGTACTCTGGTTTTTGTGTTCAGTCTGAGCATCCAATAAAATTTGTTTGGGGAGAATTTCAATCCTATGGTCAAGGACCTTAAGCTCGATAACCTTAATGGTGGACTCTCGACTTCCTTAATCTAAGGCAGTCAGCGACAACATTTACTTTCCCGGGTGATAAACAAATCTCACAATCTTAATCAACTACAGTAATTCTAGCCAACGACGATGCACATATTCAGTTCATTTGATTAGAATGTGTTGTAGTCCTATTGTGATTGTAAAAACCATACACTTGGTTATGTCAGATAGTGTCTCCAGAGTTTTAAAGAAAACATTCCGCTCAAGTTAAAGGCTTGAGTCCGTATAGTTCTTCTCATGTAATTTTCAGTTGGCGTGATGCATTATAGCAATCACCTTCTCTCTTTGCATTAACACAGCGCCCAAACCCTTCTTTGAAGCATCGTAGTATACGATGAAATCTTCGCTTCCTTCTGGTAAAGCCAGAATTGGCACACTATACAACTTCTGCTTCAACAGTTGGAATGTTGTTTCTTGTTTGTCACCCCACTCAAACTTAACCTTCTTCTGAGTGAGCTTGGTCATAGGTTTGGTAATCTTGAAATTCCCTTTGATGATTATTCGATCTAAACCCAAGCACGACCTAAAAATTGATGAATTTCGTTGGTGATCTTAGGGTTGCCCAATCTTTAATGGATTCGATCTTGGCGGGGTCCACGTGAATACCCTGGCTGTCAATCAGTTGACATGGAACTGTACTTTAGGAGATCAAAAAAATTCACATTGGGAGGAATTTTGCATTACATATCCTCTTTATTAAGCAACTCTTAGATTAAATTTAAGGTGCTCTTCGTGCTCTTGCTTGTTCTTCGAATATATTAGAATATCATCAATAAAGACAATCACGAATTTATCTAAGTAAGGTTTGAACACCCGATTCATAAGGTCCATGAATAAGGCAGGTGCGTTTGTCAAACAAAATGGCATAACTTGAAATTCATATGGCCGTATATGAGTTCTAAGGCAGCGTCTTCAGAAGGTTATTCTCTCGAAACCCTCAGTTGGTGGTAACGACTTAGTCGATCTTGAGTAGACACTCGGACCCTTGAAGTGATCAAATAAATCATCAATCTTGGAGTTGGATAACAGTTCTTCATGGTTAGTTATTCAATTCTGGTAATCAATACACATCGAAATTGATCCGGCTTTCTTCTTGAACAAACAAGACGGAGCTCCCCAGGGTGAGGAACATAGGTCTTATTTAAAGCCTTTTCAGATATTTATTTTAGTTCTCCGACAACTCTTTCATTTCAATATGTGCCAATCGATAAGGCGAGCTTATGGTATATACTGGTGCAGCACTAGGTACTAAAATCGATTTGAAATTCCACTATTGTCGAAGTCGGCAGGAAGACCCGGCAATACCTCAGGATATACTTCAGGATATTTCGACTATTGGTACATCCTCAAGTCACTTCTTCTCCCGACTTATCTTCATACTCTCCTCTTTGTAGTAACATGTGCCAAAAAGACTGGACATCCTTTTAGCATTGTATTCTTGTGTTGTGGAGAGTAACGAGATAATGTGCAGACAGCCCGGGTCCTCCGGTTGCTCGTCACAGTGAACAATTTATGTTTCATCTTCCATAGGGGGTTACGAACGATCTTCTCCGGCACCACACAAAGATTTCTTGGTACTGTGCCAACTATCCATACCTTTTATAGCGTCGTCGAAAAACTACATGTTTACGGGCATTAAATTTTGTTGATATGGGTGCGTTCAGGAGATTTAATGTGCAAGCCTAAGGATTGTGTTTAACCCAATTATTCTCACCGTCAGGCTAGTTTCGGACATTTAATAGATGATCTAAGTAGATGGGGGGTGATTTAAATTTGGAACTAAATGCAGTAGACATAAAACTCCTATCGGCACCAGTATCAAATAATATAGAAGCATAACGGTTGTTGAGAAGGAACGTACCCATCATGACGTTGAAGTCTGGGTTTGTCCCTGCATGTCCCAACGCATATACTTTGGTTGGAGCCCTGTCATTACCAACTTGAATTTCTACCGGTTTTTATTGTTCTTCAGCTTTGGACATTCCCTCTTTGAAGTGTCCTTGAACTCCAAAACTCGAAGCAAGTGGTTTCTGGGCTAACCCCCAGTGCCAAATCTGATTGTTAGCATTGTTGGCCTTTCCCGCTATCTACTATTCAGGGGTAAAATGGGCCAAATTGTTGCATTTGTGGCATTTTGGCAAGTACACGGACCGTCGTGGAGATTGTTGCATTTAGAGAATAGGGGTTAAGTCCCCATATGGCTTCGTTTCACGAGTGTCTCGTCTTATTCTGTTGTTGTTGGTCTCTTGATAGTTTCGGGGAGTGTTTTCAAACCTTCCTTTGTTCTCAGCCTGTTTTCAGTAATGGTGTTGACTTTATTATCCATTAGTTCTGTGGCCATTTCATCAGCCTCTTGCATGGTTTTTTCGGCTTTGTTGCTTTATTATTTCCTATGGATTCATGTCTGGCAATCCGTCGACGTACCTTTCAATCTTGTCAGACTCCTCAGGAAACATTCCTAACCACACAAACATGGCTAGTTCCTGGAAACGTTGGTTATACCCTATCACATCAGTACCCTTCACTTTCAAATTCCACAATTCAGCCTTGAGCTTTTTCATCTCGTTCCTTAGACAGTACTTGTCAGTCATTTTCTTTCTCAGATCGGCCCAAGTCATTGCATATGCAACATCATGATTGACAGTCATAACATGGGAATTCCACCATGTTAGAGAACCTGCTAGAAGAGTACAAGTGGAAAACTTAATTTGATTTTCCACAGAGCAGTTGCTTATGCAAAAAACAGTCTCCATCCTTTCAAACCATTGAGTTAATTCAACAACTCCCTCAGTGCCTTTGAAATATAGAGGTTTGCACTTCATAAAGTCTTGGTAAGTGCACTCTCGAGTAACGCGTTCAGTCCTTCTGCCACCTGTTCCCAAAGTATGGTTGTCATCGCCATTCCTGTTTGCATCACGTGCTGCCAAAGCGGCAGTGACACCTTGGTCAATCATTGCTTGAAGTTGGGCATTAGTGACCGATGTGGTGGTGGTTGCTGTTGGGGCTGAGGTTGTTGTGACCGGTGTTGACCTTGTGGCTCATTTTGGTGCCATTTTCTTCAATCACAAGAAAATACAATACCCGTTAGATATCATAAAATCATAGCCATGACATGACATATACATGATAAATAAAGTAAGATCACATCACACAGTGAAATATACAACTGAATTGTAATCAACAATGATATAAACAAATCGACATTCATTCATAAACAAATTCGATTACAAACATGACATAATACAACCATTCCATATATAAATTAGAAAACATACATGAATGGTTCAGATACAAAATGATCATAACGATTAGGTTACAAAATAAACATAACAACCTAAAGCCTTACTAGTCGGGATTGAACCCGTAATACTTAGTAGGCTATATACAAAATGACTAGCCATAGCATGATCGAATCTATGAACTGCTACCAGCCTCCTCTAGTAGCTTTGGCTGTGCAGGACCTCCAGCGGGTCCCTGCTGTCCCTACAGTGCGGTAACTTGTCCCTGTAGTGTTGTCACCTATCCCTGTAGTATGGTCACCTGTCCCTGTAATGACTGCATCACTGTCAATGTCTGTATAAGCTACTGATGTCAGGTACAATCAGTTATCCTCAACTCTCTCATCTTTGCAGATATCCTATGGTCTACCTTCAGCATCTTTGAAGTCACAGCCTGTCTCCTGCGATCAGCAGCATGCAACTCTCTAATCTCTGACATATGACCTAGTACGGTAGTGCGCAGTGACATAACCTCTCCGTGGGCAAGATCACTCGCATCCATCGATCGCCTCTAAGCCTCTCGGGACAATCTAGCCTCTGTCTCCATCAGATGACGTGTATATACATGTGCTCATTTGTCTCTAAACAACATATTGAGCTGACCAGCCAATAGCTGTCTCTGACTCTGCTCATCGTCTAACCTCATATAAATCTCATCCGTGTCTTGCCTAACCCTAGTCTCAAATGCTGTTATATGTCAACCCAACTCCGTGTCAGTACTAACTGGTGCCCCTGCAGGGTCTTAACTATCTCATCCTACGAGTCGGTGATCCCATATCCAACCTCTCTCTCCGAATCACGTCTGATCTCCCTAACCATAGTAGCTACAAATCCATAGTCTGCCCTAAGACCTCCAGCCGGTCTATCAACAGCAGATGAGCTCTCTCCTACCTCGTATCTAGGACCAAGAGCGATACCTAACCTCTTCTGAGATGGTAAGGTAACCTCGGGTCTGTCCTCCCTACAACTAGCAGAGGGTAGTAGTAATGGTGGTGATGAAGTAGGAACTGATATAGGCAAGGGTGGTGGTATCCCTGATGATGGTGCATCTGATCTGGTGGGGGAGAGTATGAAGGGTGGTGGTAATGGTAGAGAATGGGAAGTAGATGCGGCATCAGCTCTCAGCCGGATCATAGCAGCTCAATAGCCTAATGAACGAATGGGCCTAGGAGGTGGTGCTGGAGAAAACACAGGTGAGGGTGGTAATAGTGGTAGTAATGGAAATGGTAGCGGGGGTAGTGGTGGAGAAGGTATCTGGGGAATTGGTGAAGACCATGGGGAGAGTGGTGATGATGGTGGAGTAGATATAGTGAGAAGTCTGGCAACCTCTACATCAGACCATACTGGTGTAGGTACTGGAGCTAGAATAGAAATCCTAGCTG